>QEPC01009911.1:1860941-1909690 GCA_003113815.1 Sphenodon punctatus | reverse complement strand
GGGGGGGGGAAGAATGTTGCTTGTATTGTCTCTTTACTTCCTAGAAGTCAGTGGTTCTCAAACTTTTTAGAACTGTTGGCCCACAGTTGAGTCCCCCTCCCCAAGTACACACGTCTTGCTCCTCCTCTTCCCCTTCGCCTGTTTCTTCCTCCCTCTCCCCTCTTTGCCACCCCATTATTTTGGAGATTCCTCCTAGCTCAATGAGAGTGTGGAGCTAGGTGTTTGCCAGCTGGGGTCCATCTTGCGACTTCCTGCCCCCCTCCCCCCGGAACACCTTCTGAGCCCCTCCTTCACAACCCTAAGCTGTGGGGAATCCGAAGTAAAGAACGTTCCCTTAAAGTAAGGGACGTCTGGCAACCCTCATGCCCCAAGCAACTCAATTGCAATGCT
Organism: Sphenodon punctatus; assembly: GCA_003113815.1. Classification (NCBI taxonomy): domain Eukaryota; kingdom Metazoa; phylum Chordata; class Lepidosauria; order Sphenodontia; family Sphenodontidae; genus Sphenodon; species Sphenodon punctatus. The sequence continues at coordinate 1,909,300 of QEPC01009911.1, read as the reverse complement.
GAAGGCGGTCCCTCCACCAGGCGTCTATGCAGGGTGAGTTGGCAGGGCCACCTCAGGAAGAAAGCTGGTTGGAACGGAAGGTTAAAATCATTGAAGGGGTAGTGAAAAGAAAGCTAGAACTGTTTGGGCATATCCGCCAGATGAAGGAAGACGGCTTATTTAAGAGTGTGGTCTTTGGCTCAGGGAAGGGCAGCGGGCCAGGAGGCAGGCCTCCCAGAGGAAGGCAGAGGACGGTATCTACCAGGGAGTGGTGCGGCAGCAATCTTGAGGATGTCTGCAAGGAGGCCGTGGGGAGAGCAAACTGGAAGTTGAGATCGCCGAAAGGGGTCGGCCTTCACTGTTGATGAATCAGACAGAAAACAGAGCATCTTTGTCCAACAAAAAAAGAGAAATAACAAATAGATCGATAGAATGTTGTCCTTTTCATGGTGATTTCCACTCAAGAAGCAACATAGGCAGGTTTCATTTCTGGATCCGCCACTTATTCCCTGTATGATCTTGGTCCTCAATGTACTTGCAGTAGTGGACTGATAATAGGGTACCACGTACATGAGTACGTTTAAGCTCATGGGGTATTTTCAGACGTGACGAGATCACGCTCAACCACGGTGGATTCCCACCAGGTGAGCAAGGTCTCATCACGTCTGTTGGGGGGGAATGGAAGTTCCCCCCCAGATGTTCACCCCCGTCAATTGCGGCGGGGAATCACATTCACCACGCGATCGGCGGTCCCGGCGGGGCTGGCCCCGATCGCTTGGTGAATGTGATTCCCCGCTGCGATGAAGGGTCCCGTCCCGTCTGGACGGCTACCACGGCCTGGAATCCATGGTGGGATTCTGGGCTGTGGTCAATGCGGATGGGCGCTGCAGCTGCATTGTCTGCGGCGCCCGCCCGTCTCCCCGTCTCCCGCGTGGCCCCGCCCCCTCCCCGATTCCCCGCTGGGATCAGCCGGCATGTCTGTTGGACGACGTGCCGGTGTGATCCTGGCGGGGAATTACCGGGTGATTCCGTGATGGGGCCACCAGCGGCCCCGTCACGTCTGAAATCACCCATGGTCCTGATCTCTTTGCTTCCCCTCCATCTCCTTTTGGTTCCAGTCCTCCTCTATACTTGGCTTCATTGAAAGATCAAGTGTAATCAGAGATCCAGCGTAATTTCAGATGTTACGCCACCACAGCCAACCACACTGGATCACAGTGGATCCAGTGTGGTGACTGTCATGGGTGGCATGTCTGTTTGAGCCCCGCCAGATACTCACCACGGTGAATTCCTGGCCAGCCTCAACCCCAGAACCGTGGTTAGCTGAACCATGATCAGGAACGGGGCAAATGTAACATGTGTTACCTTGCCCCATTCCTGAGCGAGGTCCGGACCATGGTACGGGATTGAGCGCAGTGGCCATATTGGCCACGCCCGCCCGTCTCCCTGAGGGAGGGCGGATGTGGGAGCACGGGGGTGGGGCCATGCAGCTGCACATCGCACCGCACGGCCCCTCCCCCTCCCAGATTCCTTTGTGTGATGAAGCTGGCACATCTAAAGGACAGCCAGTTTCACCACTGACTGGGATGGGTTTCAGCATGTTGGACCTGGAGGCCCAGCACGTCTGAAATTACCCCCAGTGTAGCCTAGTGGCTAAAATGTTGGACTTGGACCTGGGAAACCAAGGTTCAGATGTCTTCTTAGCCATGAACCTGTTGGGCGACTTTGGACTGCCACCCTAGCCTTGGTCTCAGTTCTCCATCTGTAAAATGGGAGTAATAATGACCTACCTCACAGGATTGTTGTGAGGGTAATCCAGATAAGGATTATAAGCCACTTTGGACACAGAAAACTATAGAAATTATAGTAAAATAAATGAAATTAATAATAATAATAATAATAATAAATAATGAGCTTTGTATTTGTCATGTTTCTTGAAGAACAGAACCTACGTGGAGTGAGGGAGCTCAGCTGAACCTGCACAAATCTCTAGGGGGTCCTCTCTGCAAGAGACATGAACACTGTTAGAAAATTTTCAGAGTGGATGGGGGAAGGGGTGAGGCTAAAGCTTTGTCCCTGCCCACTCTGAGAATTGTTTAGAGGTGCTCAGGCTGCTGGCTAAAAGCCCCACCACCGAGAGAATTTTCTGAACGAGCAGGGGGGAGTGCTGGCCCCGCTTATTTCCTTGTGGCATTGCTGATACGCCAGAGGGCCTCGCTCTGAGCGTTCTCAGACGGACAAACTATCCCGGGATAATTAGAATAATCTCTGGTGATTATTATCCCGGGATAACAAAGTGGAACCTGTTTAGATGGACATTTCTATTCCGGGATAATTTAATTCCGGGATAGTCCATGTGAACAGTACATTGTGATTAGAGTCTCTGGGATGAATTAAAAATCCCGCGGTGCTTTTCTGCCGAGTTCAGCGGGATGTTTTCTGGGACTCAAACGTCACGTCCTTTCTCTGCAACGGCATGTCCTGTCCTCTGTGCAGCTGAGCATTCTGAGCACATGCCTTGCCGTTAGATTCTGTGGTGCTAATCACCGGGATAGTTGACTATACCGGGACACGTTGTTCAGACACCGGGCTAGTTTAACAACCAGCTGTTCTAAACCCCAGCGACTGTTTTTTTTTTTTATAACACCCTGATATTTTTGTTATCCCGGGATAATAATCAGTGTGTGTAGACAGCGTTTACACGGACAGTCTGAAAACGCCCCCTGAACCAGAGTAGCAAAACGATCTTTGGATGTTAATAAACGTGACGGTGGTTTGTTTTGGTTCGCAGGCCATCGTCGTGTTCGTTAAGGGACATCTAGATGTTTGCTCCGGAGTTTCCCCGGATGGGATGGCCGCTAGCCCGGGCTGTGACTACGGAGCCCTCCCCCAGGGAAAGTCTGCCCAAATGGGCTACAGCGGCTATCGCACGTGGTAGCCCATTATTCCCAGCCGGAGTGGCCCCCATGATGGGCGGTCATAGCAGCCATCATTGGCTGCCATGGCCGGCCATCACGGGGTGGGGCGGGCCCCAGTGTGGTGACAGGTCACATTTGTGGGCCCCCCCCCACCCTCCTGGCTCTGGCGGCGTGAACGTTTGTTCCTCAGACAGACCCAATCCTGACTGGGGTGCGAGCACCCCACTCCGGTGCGGATCGTGCCATGACAACGGACTGCCGCCATCATGTATGTTTTCATCCTGGGGGGGGAGGGCCAAGGCTGGCCAGCGTCATTCAGGAAGACTTTTCCCCATTGACCTTAGCCGGGCCATAATTGCAATACGATCCCAGGGCTGCCACATCCTTACTAGCACAGGTGGGATTCCCATTCCTATCAATGGGGCTTGTGTCTATGCTAAATGCTTGCGTGGGCACCATTCCAGCAGGGGAGCATGCACTACATTTATTAGATGGTACGTTGTTGGCGGACAGGGACCCACTGCTTGTGCTTTCCCCAGGCCCTAATCTCAGCAGGGCCCCTTTAGGATGTGGGAATGTATCAACTTGCAATGAGTTTTGTGCTAGGAGGGCTTCCCCCGTGGTCTCCGAGTACACCAATCCACAGTGAACCTCCTAATTTTATGGCACCCTTTTAAATATTTAAAAATTATAAACATCCCCCTCCCTTAATCTTCTCTTCTCTAGGCTAAACATTTTCAGCTACATTTTAACTCAATTTAAACATCTTTGGAAATTAGAATAGTGGTTCTACTTACATATTTATTCTCCAAGTCCCTTACTTGCTCCAGATCTCTTACTTGCTTCAAATTCGCATCATGGGGCTACCCGTGGGGACGGTCCGGAAGCTGCAGCTGGTGCAGAATGCAGCGGCCCGCCTTCTTATGACCATGGGCCACCGTGAGCACATGACACCGGTGCTCCATTCTCTACACTGGCTGCTTATAGTTTTCCGAGCCCGATTCAAGGTGTTGGTGCTTAAGTATAAAGCCCTCAATGGTCTGGGTCGTACCTACCTGCAGGACCGCCTCACGCCCCAGGCCCTGGATCGGCCCCTACGGTCGACCGGAGGCGTCTTTCTTGAAGTCCCCCGGGTTTCCCAGGGGGCCACTATGGAGAAGGTGTTCTTGGTGGCCGCACTGAGGCTGTGGAACTCCCTCCCAACAGAGGGCCAGTTGGCCCCAGACCTCCCTTCCTTTTGACGAGTATGTAAGACCTGGCTGTTCCACCAGGTCTTTGGCGAGGGAGACGGGAAGTGGGGTTGGGGGGGAGGGGGTTTATTTATACTTTTAGCTTTCTCCTTTTTGTTATGAGTTGTGTTTTAATGTATTTATAATTGTATTTTAATTAAATTGCTAGCCACCCTGAGCTGCCTTTGGCAGGAGGGACGAGGTAAAAGTTCTTATATAAATAAATAATTTTTTTGGCCAAGTTGACCAGTACATTCAGTCAGACAGACTCTTTGGCTGCTGTAAATCAGAAGCTAATGTCAAACTAACAGAAGCATCATATCCAAGATTTGGGAAGTTTTAGCTTCCCCCCATACACAACACTGGTCAGAGATTTCTAGGATGACTGCATTCAGTTTGGGGCTCTGCATTGCAAAAAAGATGTGGAGCTGAAACAGGTACCTGATTTGGTACCCACAGGTAATAGCCACATTTTCAAGTACTGTTTTGGGAATACAAAACGGCACACGAATAGCGTTCGAGTACTCAAAAAATCAAAACTTCAGTTACCATATTTTTGAGCACTCGAAATTACTTGGAAAAACAAAATAATACTCCCCCAATTTCCTCGAAACTGGGGGTATTTTCAGACATGATGGGGCCTGTATCGGCCCCATCACGGAATCACCCTTTGATCCCCCGCCGGGATCAAACTGGCACGTCCAACGGCCGTGCCGGCTGATCCCAGCGGGGAATTGAGGAGGGGGCAGGGCCGCGTGGCACAATGTGCGACCGCACGGCCCCGCCCCCCCACGCTCCCTCACCGCCCGCCCTCCTGGGAGACGGGTGGGCGCCATGGCCAATACGGCCACAGCGCCCACGCACAGTGACTACGGCCCGGAATCCCGCCGCTGATTCCAGGCCGTGGCATCGGGACAGATGTGACGATCCCCTTGCTCATGGAGGGGAAATCGCATTCACCATGCAATCGGGGATGGTCCGGGCAGGACCTCCGATTGTGTGGTGAATGTGATTCCCCCCCTCCCCCCCGTGATTCACGGGGTTGAACATCTCGGGGGGAACTTCCATTCCCCCCATCAGACATTACGGGATCACGATCACCATGTGGGGATCCACTGTGGTTGAGCATGATCTCGTAATGTCTGAAAATACCCTGGGCTGACATCGGTATACCTATTTATCAGTATACCGGTTTACCGGTACTCCAGTATACCAGTTTATCAGTATAATGGTTTATCAGAATTGCAGTATACCGGTTTATCAGTATTTCAGTATACCGGTTTACCGATAGTCCAGTATACTGGTTTATCAGAATTTCAGTGTACCGGTTTATCAGAATTTTGACACTTTAGTATTTTAGGACCTGATTGAAAACCAGTTTGTGTACCAAAAAGTACCCGACATTTTTGGTTCGATTTGAGTACTAAACATTTTTGCAGTTACTCGTTCCACTTCTAATTAACAAACTGGAAAGAATTTGGAGGAAAGCAACAAGGATGATGCAGGGTCTAGACAACAAGCCCTATGTGGAAAGGCCAGCAGCACTGGACTTTTAATTATTTTTCCACATTTTGACAAACAACAATATCTTTTATGTTAAAAATAAATAAATAAATAAATAAAATTGGATGGTGAAAATGATTAAAGAGTTTTTTAAAAAAAGTTTTCAATACATTTTTTTGCTGCAAATCCCCCCAGATATGGGAGTTTGTGGGGGGGGGGGGGGGGAGTTAAAAAATGTTCCACGGTCTGAACATTTGAAGCTTTTTCTACAATGGAGAGGTAGGGAACACCTCCGAATGGTGTGTCTGAAATTTTTTAGATATCAATATTTACAAACTAAAAATTGAGTAGAAAAAAATATATCATTGTTTTGTTCAGGCTGATGGTAAAAGAATGGGACTGAATTCCAATTTCTGCTCGGACCAATTTTTTTATTATTTTTTTTTAAAGCCATTTTAAAAACTTTTTTTACTAAACTGCCTAACTGAGTCAGACCAATGGTCCATCTTAGCCAGTATTGTCACAACCTGCAAATTTGGGTCCAAATCTGGCTCTTCCAGGGTCTCTGGCAGAGGCCATCCTGGTGTGCTACCTGAAACCCCTCCAAGCTCCCAGCAAAGGCCTCCCACAGGCGTGCTACCAGGGATCCTGAAGTGGAGATGCCAGGGATTGAACCTGGGACCTTATACATGCACAGCATGTGCTCTTCCCACTTGAGCTATGCCCCACCCCTGGGGCTCTTTTGTGCATGTGCATGGCCTTTTATGAAAACAAAACCACCACCGTATGCACATAAGAAGTGCCATATTGGGTCAAACCAATAGTCCATCGAGCCCAGCATCCTGTCTCCAACAGCGGCCAATCTCGGTTGCTTGGAAGTAGCACCCAACATGTCACTATGGGCCGATTCATTCCCTGTTGTTCACTCCCAGCTTCCGACAGCAAGAGGTTACATTCCCCAAACCTACCTGGTTAATAGACGCTAATGGGCCTATATCCTCCAGAAACCTGTCCAACCCTTTCTTAAACCCAGCTACACTGCTGGCCTTGAACACATCTTCTGGCAACAAATTCCACAGCTTCAATTGTGCATTGAGTGAAAAAAATACTTTTAAATTTGTTTTAAATCTGCTACCCATTCGTTTCATTGAGTGTCCCCTAGTTCTAGTGCTATTTCAGAGGGTAAATAACCGTTCCCAATTAACCATTCCACAGCACTCATGATTCTATAGACCTCTATCCTATCCCCTTTCAGTCGTCTCTTCTCCAAACTGAACAGCCCCAACCTATCCAGCCTCTCTTCATAGGGGAGCTGTTCCAGACCCCTTACCATTTTTGTTGCCTTATTCGTACCTTTTCTATTTCTACTATATCTTTTTTGAGATGGGGCGACCAGAACTGCACACAATGTTCACGGTGCGGTCGCACCATCGATTTATATAGCGGCATTATATTTACAGTTTTATTTTCTATCCCTTTACGAATAATTCCTAACATTCTGTTTGCTTTTTTTGACGACCGCCGCACACTGGGCTGAGGATTTCAATGGGTGTCTTCAGACGTTACGAGATCACGGTGAATACCCACCTGTGGTCACCGTGTCTCGTACGTCTGTTTGCGGCGCGCCAGATGTTGGCCACGGTCAATCCCCACATGGGGTCAGTTTGAACCACGCTTCCTGGGCTAGCCGGGGGAAGGTCCCGGGAAGCGTGGTCAAACGGACCCCGGTCCGTGACCAAGGAAAAGTAACGTCTGGCCGCGTGCCACGGCCCGGGATCCCCGGCGGGATCCCGGGCCGTGGCACGTTCGGCCGGACGCGGCGGCCGCATTGGCCCCGCCGCCCGCCCGTCTCCTCGGAGTGCGGGCGGCGGGAGCGTGGAGGGGGCGGGGCCGTGCGGCCGCATGTTGCGACACGCGGCCCCGGCCCCTCCCACTTTCCCCGCCGTCATCTGCAGATTTGATCGCTTCACTCTTAACACCCTTTTCCAAATCATTAATGAATACATTAAACAGCACCGGTCCCAATACAGATCCCTGCAGTACTTCACTATTTACTTCTCTCCATTGTGAAAACTGACCATTTAGTCCTACTCTTTGCTTCCTATCCTTTAACCAGTTAATGTTACCAATCCACAATAGGGCACTGCCTCTTATCCCAGGACGTTTTAGTTTCCTCAAGAGTCTCTCATGAGGGACCTTATCCAATGCTTTCTGGAAATCCAGATACACTATATCAACCGGCTCCCCCTTATCAATATACTTGTTCACACCCTCAAAAAATTCCAATTGATTAGTGAGGCATGACTTCCCTTTGCTAAATTGATGTCGACTCTTCCTTAGGGTTTTTACTGGTGATTTTATATTGTTATTTATTGAGCTCTTAGGGGTGTTTATATTTTTTATAAGTGTTAGTGTGTTGTAAGCCACTCTGAGATGCTTTAGCTGGAGGGGGTAGCATATAAATAAATAAATAAATAAATACAGTCATGTTGACCCTTACGACTGGGACTCCAATAGGAATTTTTCCCAATCAGAATTCCAGTTGAAATAATGAGCAACTGTTCCATTTTATTATTAATTATTATTATTATTATAAGCATTTATATAGCTCCAGCGATGTACCTGGTGCTTTATTTTCACAAAAATGTTAGTGAAAACAGAGCAGATGTTTCAAACCAGTCCTAGAAAGCAGCGTTTTCCCCAAACCATTCAGTGAGACTTGAACTCAGGTTAAGATCAAAAGTCAACCAAAATCAAAACACAATCCACTCCTCTAATTCACCATTGTTGTAGCTAAATGCCCCCCTGGCCAGCACAACATACCATAAGGCTCGAAAGATGCTCAAATTCCTAGACTGACAATTAAAAACATCAAATGCGAATTGGAAATGGAAATGTACAAAACATATTAATACGTTTTGAAAATTGCTGGGCGGCAGGCAGTATTTCTGTTTCAAATACAGCTGCCGAAGGGGGCTTTTTGTGTTTATTTGTGTTTTATCCAAACCTGAATGCGCCGCCTCAGTGACTTTGAGGGGACCTGCACCTCTTCTCCCCCTACCCCCCTCCAGCCTTATGTCTACAGAGATGTAATGCTTCTTGAGCCGGAGAAGTCGAATTCTGAACCCTGATCACTCACATTTTTGGCTGGCTAGACACTAGACAGTACAGCTACCCAGCTAAAAATATCAGCATTAGTGAGTCCTTGGTAGCATATGGTTAAAATATGGTAGTATATACCTGTCGGGATGCCTCTGCATGTTGGGCAGGCTGGGTGTTAGGGAACATCGATTCTCTCGGTTTCTAGCTTTCCAGACACGCAGATCCTGACGGCCAGGCAGGGCTAGCTGTCTGTCTGTCTAATCCTGTCAGTTCTGACCCTGGGATTCCAAGGGGGCTGTAAGGGGAGCGAGTACCAGGTTTCCCTGTCTCCAGCCCACTCGAGACTCCCAGAATCAGAATTGAAAGGAATACCCCCACCCAGCCCCCACCTCTGCCCTGGTTTCTAAGACGACTCACTTCTTAGGGGCAGGAAAGGGACTGGAGATGGAAAAGCCTGGTTCTAGCTTAATTTGAGCATCAGATTTCTGCATCTCCAGGTCCATTTCTTTAGGGTCTGCTTAAGTCGAATTTCCGATGTGTCAAATATTTTTACGTGGCAGAAGAAATTTGACTTCAGCAGATTCCACTGTAAGCAGATATTTTCAGTCATTTCCTTTTACAGAAATATTCTTGGGCAAGTACTTACCGAGCGAGGCCTCGATTCTGAAAATGCTCAACATTAACCACCCCAGCAGTCCCTCTGAAGCCCACAGGACTTATCTCCTTCAAGCTAAGCTCATTGGCTGTGCTCCAGAGACCACATCCTCTAGAGTAACCCTATTGAATTCACTTACTCCGGAGTAAGTGGTTTCTGCAATATGACCATCATTATTTCTTGGGCCCGGGCATTTAACATCTAATTCTAGCACTTACTAGTGTCACTTTGTGGGGATCAGTCCCTGCAGGTACGCTGTGCTCTATGGGTATAAACAGATGAGATCTTGTCCCACTTTCACCCTCATTAGTCCCGGATTCACCCAGCCGTCTGTCCGGTGGGCGTCAGATGTTCACCCTGGGGCCACTACTCACAGTGGGGTCAATCCCATGCCCCACGTGCGCCGCGCATAACCCACGCAGAGAGAACACATTGTGCTGCGCGCAACTTGCACGGGACCCACGCGGCTCCCACTTGGTATCGCGGCCACTGTCATCCCAGAGAAGGTGGATGACTGTGTGGGAGAATCCAGGGAAAGGCATGGCAACCCGCTGCCCCATGGCTGCCTCCCATGTGTTGGGGGGGGCACAGGGTGCCCCCTACGGATGTCCTCATCTATTGGTCAGGGACGCAGCCATCTTCATCACCATAGAGTTGCAGTCAGCAGCCTAGGGCGTCCAAGGAGAGACCGCAACTCTATGGTGGGGGAGGGGGTGGGTCACGGGTGGAGCAAGTCAGGGAGAAATGCCATCCCGTTAGTTGTGGTCGCGCACGGAGACGGCGTGTGGGGGACGTGGGCCCACAGAGTGACCACGGGCTCTGGGGGGCCTCCCCTCTTATGTGTTAACACCCTGGGTGAGCATGCCCTCATCTCTGCTCCCTTACCCAGAGCTCAGTGAGGCCAGAGCTAGCTGTGGGCTGCATTTGGTCCTTGGGTTTGAGTTTCCTCACCACCCCTGCCCTCTACAAAGAGCCCTCTTCTCACCTGAGAGATGTAAAATTTGGAGGATCAGGACAGAATTTGAGTTCTCTTTATCCAGAGGATGGATGTTAATGAAACAAGCAAATTCTGCTTTTAACGCACCTGCCAAGAAAGCCATTCGCTTGGGCTCGTTGGTAACTAACACAAGTTGGTGTTGAAAAGGCAAAAGCCGGCTCATCCCAGCACAAAGAGAGGAGGAGGAGGAGGAGGCAATACTTTCATCTGCCTTCTTTTTTCTTTAATTTCAAGGGAGGGAGAAGGCTGATTCGGCAGTGAAAGCAGAAGGTGTTAAAATCAGGACGGAGCAGGTTAAGTATTGGCAAAGGACCCTTTAAGAAAAGGGTCGAATCAATACATAAACAGAAGGCAACAAGACTTCTGTAGCACAAAGGACCCAAAAAAGAGAGAAGAAAAAACACAGGGGGGAGGAATGACAATGGGGTTTCCCCGATTTTAATCACAAAAGGGGGAAATCTTTAACAAGGCAGCAGTCTGCCTTGCTCTCTGGTTTGTTTTTTTTTATAAAGGGAGAGATGACACGAGGTCATATCCCCAGGGTTTAAAGAGACAGTTCTCATTTGGGGAAGGAAGGATGTTCTTTCAGGCTGTTTACAAATTAGTCCAAGTTATGATGTCTTGATCAAGTTGTAGCCAGGCCACTTGTCCTCAGGCTTTCGTTGTGTCACACTTAGCTGGAAGAGGCAAGCGTCTCCTGAAGTTTGTTGACAGCCTGGTTTATGGACAGCCTAGCAAGGGTAAAGGACTGCTGGAATCGGAAGGGAAGTCCACTTTGAATTGTCGATGACCCACAGAGCAGGGTGAGGGTGAATCAGGACTGAAGTGCTTTGGTAGCGCTGGTGCCGTCACGTTACTGATGTTCCAAAGCGTGGCTAGAGGCTCTAGCCTACAGCTGAAACGAGAACGCACGAAAACAGGTATACCATTGAATTTTCACTACCTGAATCGAGTCTAAAATATTGAGTACCAATATTGGTACCTAATTTCAAACTGATTCGAGTACTTGATATCCTGGAAAGTCGACTTTGGGTCCTGATTTTTTTGGTTTTGCATCTTGATTTACTGATCAGTAACAGAAAAACTGAAAAATCAGTATTGAAAATGATTGATTTTGGAGGGGTATCGGGATACCCGATTAGGAAATCAGATAGCCCATCGAGTACCCGAGGTCGTACTTGAAAATGCAGGTATTACCCTTGGTACCAAATGAGCTATCCAGTTCAGTTCAACTGCAGCCAAAACTAGGCTACCCTGGGCCAGGCCTCTGGGCCTTCTAGGTCCATATGCCAGCTCCAATAAATGCTCCACAGTTAGAGGAGATCAATCTAACCTGCCCATCTGCATCGACGGAGTCACCATCCATCCTGTTCTCCAAGCCCGTAGCTTGGGCGTCATCTTTGACACGCACCTCTCTTTTAAACCTTACATTGACTCTGTTGCCAAATCCTGCCGATTCGCCCTCCATAACATTGCTCGGATCCGCCCCTTTCTCTCTACCTCCTCGGCCAAAACCCTTGTTCATGCCATGGTTATCTCTCGCCTCGATTACTGCAACCTCCTCCTTGCTGGCCTCCCTCGCTCTCACCTGTCCCCCCTTATCGCAATCCAAAACTCCGCTGCCAAGGTCATTCACTCTGCCCGTCGCTTCGACCATGTGCAGCCTCTCCTCTTCTCTCTTCACTGGCTCCCCCTTCCTGAACGTATCCTGTTTAAACTCCTGGTATTCACGTTCAAAACACTCCACAACCAAGCTCCCCCTTACCTCTCGGACCTAATCTCCCTACGCACTCCTGCACGCGCTCTCCGCTCTTCCTCTGTCCCCTCCCTCACTCTCCCTCGTTTCTCCTGCTCACCTAACCGCCTTCGACCCTTCTCCCTCGCTGCCCCCCATGCCTGGAACTCCCTCCCTACCCACATCCGCCTTGCCTCCTCCCTCCGCTCCTTCAAATCCCTCCTCAAGACCCACTTTTTCCTCGCCGCCTTTCCCAATGCCTGCTAGTCGTTCCCCATATACTTACTGTCTGCCCTCCTCTGCAGACTGCTGCAAGCAACCTGATTGTAACCAAGCCAAGCACACGCACCTGAGACTTCGCATCCGCCTGAATGTTTGTTTGTCTTCTCCCCTGTCTCTCCCACTGTCCCCTCTCCCTGTCTCCCCCTCTTTGTCTTTTAGATTGTAAGCCACCGGCAGGGACCGCATCTATTTCTATGTTCTGTACAGCACCAGGTCACACGACTGGTGCTATATAAATGTTTATAATAAATAAAGTAATAAAATAATAATAATAATATTTGTTTTGCAACAATATTAATTATTAATTTGTAATTGGCATAGCACCAGCAACAAACCGGGCACTGAACAATCATTACATTGGAGACAGGACCTGAGGAGCTTACACTCCAGAAGAGACAAGGTGGAGGGGAGAGATAGGGAGAGACAGAGAGTATTTTCAGATGTTACAGGATCACAGTCAACCCCAATGAGCCACAGTGAATACTGTGGGGTGACTGTAATCCCCGTAACGTCTGATTGATCCTTGCCAAATGTTCACCACAGTGAGCACCGGCCAGCAGGGATCAGTTCTTCTAACCACGGTTCTGGTCCTGCAGCCGGCCGCAGAGCTGGAGTCATGGTTAGATTGACCACGATCAGGAAAGGGTCAAAAGTAATGTCTGTTACCTTGGCCCATTCCTGATCACGGTCCTGGCCAGCGTTAGCGGTCGGGCGCAGTGGTCTCATTGGCTGCTGCGCCCGCCCATCTCCCTGAGGGCGGGCGGCTGTGGGAGCACAGGGGGCAGGGCCATCTAGCCACACGGCGCACTGCTCAGCCCCGCCCTGGCTCCACCCCCTCCCTGATTCCTAGTAGTGATGCAGCCGGCACATGTGAAGGACAGACGGCCTCATCATGGACTGGGAGCGGGGAACAATTCCAGTCCAGTATACAGTGTGGCGGGCCCAGAGGCCTGTCATGCCTGAAAATACCCAGAGAGACATTCAGGAAGTTGAGAGATTGCGCGGGTGCACATGCTTAGCTGGGTTACAGTTAATCTAGGCGAGTCAAGGAAGGGGAGACAAGGGAAGACAATCAAGTCATGCCTCACTAATCTATTAGAATTTTATGAGAAAATATCAACAAGCATTAGGATAGGGATGATCCGGTGGATATAGTTTATTTGGATTTTCAAAGAGCTTTTGACAAGGTCTCTCCCCAGAGACTCCTGAGCAAACTAAGTGGTCATGGGATAAGATGAAGAGTCCCATCATGGACTGATAGCTGGATAAAAGCTCGGAAACAAAGGGTAGGAATAAATGGTCATTTTTCAAGTTGGGGAGAGGTAGACAGTGGGGTGCTTCAGGGGTCAGTAATGGGACCGGTATTGTTTAACATATGCATTAATGATCTTGGAAAGGGGGTAAAGAGTGAGGTGGCTAAATCTGCAGATGACACCAAATTATTCAAGATAAGACTGTGAGGAACTACAGAGGAATCTTGCAAAACTTGGTGAATGGGCAAAAAAAAAAGGCAAATGAAATTTAATGTTGATAAGTGCAAGGTGATACACGTAGGGAAAAATAATCCTCATTATACATACATGGTGTAGGGTCAAAACTGGGCATAACCACTCAGGAGAAGAATCTTGGAGTCATTGTGGATAGTTCCTTGAAGACATCAGCTCAGTGTGCGGCAACAGTCAAAATAGCAATCTGAATGCAAGGCATTATTGCAAAAGGAATCGAAAATAAATGCTATAGAATGCTCTGGTACAACCCCACCTTGAACATTGTGTGCGGTTCTGGTCGCCCCATCTCAGGAAAGATATAATAGAGCTGGAAAAAGTTCACAGAAGGGCAACAAGGATGAGAGAAGGGATGGATCGAATTCCATATGAGGAGAGGCTCAGCAGGTTAGGATTGTTGTGTTTAGCTCGAAGAAGAGGTGATGAAGGGGGGGATACGACAGAAGTTTATACAATCAGGAGTGGCACGGAGAAAGTCAATAGGGAACTGTTGTTTGCCCTTTCCCACAATACGAGAACAAGGGGACTCTTAAAATAGTGGCAGATTTAAAACAAACAAAAGGAAGTACTTTTTCACTCAGCGGACAATAGTTTTGGAACTTGTTGCCAGAGGCGGCAGTGAAAACCAGCACCATAACTAGCTTCAAACGGAAGCTAAATACATTCTTAGCAAATAGAGCCACTAGTTGGGGCTTAAACCCCTGGCTACCGGTAGCTGCAGTGGTTAAGCAGGAGATGGATCACACCTCCATGACCTGTACTTCTCTCTCTCTACTGTAGTTGGCCCCTGTTCGAGACAGGATGCTGGGCTTGATGGACTATGGGTCTGACCCAGTATGGTACTTTTTATGTTCTTATAGGATAGACTTTTATAGAATCTTAAGCTGCACAGAGACAGTAAATAGGAAACTGAGAGCCAGTGTGGAGTAGTGGCTAGGGTGATGGACTTGGTCCTGGGAAACCAGGGTTCAAATCCTGCTCTAGCCATAAACTTACTTACTGGGTGATCTTGGGCAAGTCTCAGCTTCAGTTTCCCATCTGTAAAATGGGAATGTGTGTGTATCCATGTTCCCCTCACCCGTGTCTATTTTAGGGTGATTTCAGACGTTACGTGAACACGGTGAACCACGGTGAATACCCACCTGTGGTCACCGTGTCCCGTACGTCTGTTCGCGGCGCGCCAGATGTTGGCCATGGTCAATCCCCACATGGGGTTCATTTGAACCACGCTTCCCGGGCTAGCCGGGGGAAGGTCCCGGGAAGCGTGGTCAAACGGACCCCGGGCCGTGACCAAGGAAAAGTAACGTCTGGCCGCGTGCCACAGCCAGGGATCCCCGGCGGGATCCTGGGCCGTGGCACGATCGGCCGGACGCGGCGGCCGCATTGGCCCCGCCGCCCGCCTGTCTCCTCGGAGTGCGGGCGGCTGGGTGCGTGGTGGGGGCGGGGCCGTGCGGCCACACGTTGCACCGTGCGGCCCCGGCCCCTCCCACTTTCCCCGCCGGGATCCCCCCGGCACGTCTGTTGTGCCGTTACGGGGTGACCCCAGCGGGGAACGAAGCCGTTGGTGCCGGTACGGGGCCAAAGGGCCCCGTATCGTCTGAAAATACCCTTAGATTGTAAGCCCCAGTGGGCAGGGACCCATCTGTGACTGTAAAGCACTGTGTATGCCTAGTAATGCTATAGAAAGGAGACGTAGAACTGTTATGTACCCTTTCTCACAATAAAAGAACAAGGGGACATCCTCGGAAGTGAAATGGCAGCAGATTTTAAAAGAACAAAGGGAAGTACTTTCCCACTCCGCAGACAATACAGTTGTGGAAATTGTTGCCAGAGAAGGCAGGGAAAGCCAGCAGCATAACTAGCTTTACACAAAAATTTGATAAATTCTTAGAGGGATAGAACTATAAACGCCTGCCAGTTGGGGCGTAAAACCTTGGCTACTGGTAGTTGGGAGCGGTCATCAGGAAATGGGTCACATCTCCATGACCTGTACCTGAGCTATCCGCTGTCGGAGACAGGATGCTGGGCCGGATGGGCCGCTGGTCCAACCTAGTATGGCATGGACTATGTTCTTATGAGTTAAATAAAAACACTTGATTTTATGTTAATTACCAAGATATGCGTTCTTACGCCCAGAGTTAAATGAGCAAAAACTGCTACAGTTCTTAAAACTGCAGAAACATGACAACATGATAAAAAGTCCAGAGTATGGGATAGAATAAGATAGTCTCTTCCTCTCAAAATTGGCGCAATCCATTGATCTCTCATCTGCTGATAAAAATCAACATTTAAGGAGAGAGTGCAGAAGTTTCTCTATCTCCCCTGACCCACAGGGCTGTACCCTTAATTGAAAAGGAATTTAATCGTATCAATTATGGGGGACTGTTGACCATGGGTATTTTCAGACGTTATGAGATCTTGCTCAACCACAGACAATCCCCTGTGGTGGGGAATGGTACCGTAACGTCTGTTTGATGCCCGGCAGATGTTCACCACAGTGAACCACCGGCGGGGATCAAAATAACCACGCTTTCGAGGATGGTCCAGGGACCATCTCCGAAAGCATGGTCAAACTGATTCCGGGCTGTGGTCAATACCCCGGGGGGCGGGTGCCTGCCCATCTCCCGGAGGGCGGACGGCCTTGGAAGTGTGAGTGGGGGGCTGTGCGGCCGCACGTTGCACCGTGCAGCCCCGCCCCCTCCCGATTCCCTGGCGGAATCTGCCGGCTCGTCTGTTGACTGGCCAGTCTGATTCCGCCGGGGAATCATTTGGGTGATTCCGTGATGGGGGCAATAGGGTCACCGTCACGTCTGAAATCACTCCATGACTCTGGGTGTTTTCAGACGTGACGGGGCAACTTCACCCCGTCACGGAAACAACCCTCAGATTCCCCGCCGGGATCACTCCGGCATGGCCAACAGATGTGTCGGGGGATCCCAGCGGGGAATCGGGGAGGGGTTGCACGGCACAACGTGCGGCCGCATGGCCCCGCCCCTCCACGCTCCCTCACCGCCCACCCTCTGGGGAGATGGGCAGGCGCCGCAGCCAACGCGGGCGCAACGCCCGCCCGAAATGACTACGGGCTGGAATCCCGGCGGGGATTCCGGTCCGTGATCGCCGTCCAGACGTGACGGGCCCCTTCATCCCCACCGGGAATCTCCTTCACCATGTGATCGGCGCCGGTCCCGTGGATTCAGCCGATCGCGTGGTGAATTTGATTCCCGGCGGGGATTGAGCGTGGTAAACATCTGGGGGGGAACTTCCGGTTCCCCAACAGACGTTACGGGACCATTCCCCACCACAGGGAATTGACTGTGGTTGAGCGTGATCTCGTAACGGCTGAAAATACCCTCTGTTGCTGGGACCTGTTATTACACAAATTCCTTACGAAGAGATGGACACACGTCTAAATACGATTTGAAAAGATGGGTGGATGATTTATAATAAGAAAAACCTTTTTCAAGTACATCAGCAGCAAGAAGACTTCTAGAGAGTTGGTTGCGCCACTAGATAGCCAGGGGGCAAAAGGGTCCCTCAGAGAGGATTAGGACATTGCAGAGAAGCTGAATGAATTCTTTGCTTCGGTCTTCATTCACTGCCGAGGATGTTGGGAAGATATCCAAGCCGAACTAAGCCTTTGCAAGTGAAGAATTGGAAGAACTGTCACAAATAAGTGTGACTCTGGAGAAGGTTCTAGAACAAATTGACAAACTAAATAGTAACAAATCACCAGGACCAAATGGTATCGTCCCAGAGTTCTGAAGGAAGTTAGATATGAAGTTGCAGACCTACTATTGGTTATTTGTAAGCTATCACTAAAATCTGCCACTGTACCAGAGAATTAGAGGGTAGCAAATGTAACACCAATATTTTAAAAGGGCTCCAGAGGTGATCCTGGAAACTACAGACAAGTGAGCCTAATGTTGGTGCTGGGCAAACTGAAGGAAACAGTTGATATAAACAGAATTACTGAGACAATTGATAAACATGGCACAATGGGGAAGAGTCAACATAGGTTTAGGAAAGGGAAGTCATGCCCCACTAATCTACTGGAATTTTTTGAAGGGGTAAATAAGCCTATGGATAAGGGTGAGCCAGTCAATATAGTGTATCTGGACTTTCAAAAGGCATTTGATAAGGTCCCTCATGAGAGACTCTTGAGGAAATTAAAGAGTCATGGGATGAGAGGCAGTGTCCTATCATGGATTGGCAACTGGCTAAAAGATAGGAAGGAAAGAGCAGGACTAAATGGTCAGTTTTCACAATGGAGAGAAGTAACTAGTGGAGTGCCCTAGGGATCTGTACTGAGACCGGTTTGTTTAATGTATTCATTAATGATCTGGTGAAAGGAGTAAAGAGTGAGGTGATTGAATTTGCAGATGACACAAAGTTATTCAAGGTAGTTAAAACCTGAGCGCACTGTGAAAAATTACAAGAGGATCTTGCAAGACTGGGTGACTGGGCAACGAAATGGCAGATGACATTTCATGTGGACAATTGCAAAGTGATGCACATAGGGAAAAAATAACTGAAACTATATGTATAAAATGCTGGGTTCTAAGTTAGCCCTCAAGAAAAGGATCTTAGACTAATTTTGGACAATACATTGTAGTCCTCAGTTAAATGTGTAGTGCTGGTCAAAAAAGCAAACACAATGCTTAATTAGGAAAGGGATAGAGAATAAAACTGAAAATATCATAATACTTCTATATAGATCTGTGGTACAACCGCACCTGTGGTATTGTTTGCAGTTCTGGTCGCCCCATCTCAAAAAAGATGTAGTAGAACTAGAAAAGGTACAAAGAAGGGCAACAAAAATGGTCAAGGGTATGGAACAATTCCCGTATGAGGAGAGGCTGGATCAGTTGGGGCCCTTCAGCTTGGAGAAGAGATGACTGAGAGGAGATACGATAGAAGGTTATAAAATAATGAGTGGTGTAGAACACGTAAATAGGGAACAGTTATTTACCCTTTCAAATAGTACTAGAACAAAGGGACACTCGATGAAATTAACTGGCAGCAGATTTAAAGCAAATAGTAGAAAGTATTTTTTTCACTCAGCGCACAATTAGCTTGTGGAATTTACCGGCAGAGGAAGTGGACAAGGCCGGTCATGTAGCTAGTTTTAAAAAGAGATTGGATAAGTTCTTGGAGGATAGTAGGGATGGGCGAACGCGGTTCGGAAGTTCGGAGTTCGGACAGAACTTGGTCTGTTCGGTCAACCGAACCGAACTTCCGAACTGAACTCAAATTTCAATTCGAACCGAACCGAATTTCCGAACTCCGTTCTGTTCGCCCATCCCTAGTGGTAACACACACCAAAAACCTGGTTTTGAATGGCCGAACTTGGTTCGGAAGTTCGGAATTCGCCCGAACTCGGTCTGTTCGGTCGACCGAACCGAACCTCCGAACCGAACTCGAATTTCAAACCGAACCGAATTTCTGAACTCCATTCTGTTCGCCCATCCCTAGAGGATAGGTCCATTCATAGCTATTTGAGAATGACCACTGTAGGAGACAGGATGCTGGGATTGACTGTTTGACCCAGTACAGCACTATTTATGGTTTTATGGTTTTAATTCCCTATGGCTGAAACGAGAATGGATTTCATTCTTGCAAGAATTTGATGAGAATCGAGATCTCACTAAGGGTTTGAGAACCTTGTGTGATTCTTGACATTTAAAAAAAGTGACTGTGTATGTGCAAAATGGATGCCGGGGTCATTCTGTGCATACGCTGCTATTTTCCAAGATGGCACGGGCCCAGTAGGTGCCATTTTGGAAAAAGACAGCTGGTCTGCACGCGCCCAGAAACCAGCTGCCCTTTCCCAAAATGGTACTGATACAGCTTCCGCCATGTTGGAAAAAGGACAACGCATTCGCAAAATGACTCGGGGGGCCATTTTGAACATGCATATTGGCTTTTACATTTTTTGTTGTTGAGAATCTTGTGGGAATGGTGGTGAGAATGGCCAATTCTCATGAGATTCTCAAGCGGGAAAATCTCATTCCATTCTCAATGAGATTTTCTCAATCTGCGAGGTCTTGTTTCAGCTCTAGAGAAAACTTGGACTGGTGGATCTTCGTCAAATCCTCTTGCTCTAGATGGAGGGAGGGACAAGAATTAGGAGGAGGCGAATAGGGAACAATTTTCTCACAGGAACAGCTTCCTTCTGACCTTCAGTAGATGCTTCCAGCCCTGATGCATGGGTAGAGCTACCGCCTCTCTGGGTTTCACCTAGATTTTATGGGTTTTCCTCTCATATTTCCAGACTCTGAATGAAGCCCCAATTTCACCAGGTTATCCAGGCTTGCCGCTTGAATTTGTTTGGGGGTGGGAGTGGGGTCATATTGGAAATGGATCAGGATGACGCGCTCTTGCCCCTTCTGGGTATTTATTTATTTAACTTTATACTCCGGCCTTCCTCTAAAGTTCTGCCTACTATGGAGCACTGTGATATCATGATGTTCTGAAAGGGGGATGGCCACATTGGAGGGAGGAGACAGGAGAGTCCCTTTGCTCCACCCTCTTTCCAATGTGGCCCCGCCCCCTTTGGAACTGTGTGACCTCATAAGGCTCTGAAGGGAGCGTAACTATGTCACAAAGAGGCGAGAGAATCTCCTTGCTCCATCTCCATTTGGTCAAAGCTTCTGAGAAGACGGCAACCGGCTACCAGGGACTCGATGACCATTGCAGTCCGTCCCTTCCAACTCTACGCTTCCAAGCCTATTCGTAGACAGCATGTGAGGACCCCCATCACATGGGGCTCCGTCTGTTCTCCTGGGTAAAAACAGATGTGCAGCTGGCGCGTGGGGACTCCCCCGACTGGCCTTTGAAACCGCAGCCGACATGGTCCGGAGTGGGACACAGAACTGATGTGCCCACAGCTGGAGAGCCATCCCTCCACCTGCGCAACCTGGGTAGGGCAGGGATCACAGTATACAGCCAGCCCCCCTCCCCCCTATTATGATGGACAGCCATGGCAGCCAATGACAGGCAGCCATGGTGCCCCCCAATCCAGGGTGGGTATGTAGGGTGACCACCTATGTATGTTTTTCCAGGCCACGTATGAAAAATACAAGTTGCAGGGCCTGCATTGGCACCAATGCAGGCCCTGCAACATGTATTTTCCATACGTGGCCTGGAAAAACATACATCGCTGGCAACCCTATGGGTATGGTGGGGCCCCACAGACATGTTAGCCTGCTGTGGCCCCCACGTTGGCCCACGTGGGCGGCCCTTTGCCTGGGCTGTGACCTCAGAGATTTTCCAAGGACACAGCCTTGGCTAGATGCCTACCCACCCCAGGCTGATATCTGGTGGCGCCTCCGCAGACGGGTTCCCCAACAGACGGTGCGGCCACAGGTGGGTTCCGGGCCATGCTCTTGCTTGGATCTAGTCCTGGAGTTTTCTTTTACCAGGATCCCCTCTCTCCTCTCCCGGCTTCCATCCAAAGACCGGCCACAATTACAGATTTTAAACACCGCTCCTTTCTACTCCTCTCCAGGACCGGACCCCCCCCCCTTTTTAAAATATGTGACAGATAATCACAACATCATTCTAGATTGCCCAGCAAACCAGATTTCTTGAGAACATGCCCAGAACCAGCTACCCCGTACCTCCGGCCTCCTTCGTATCCTAGAGGGGCTCTCTCGGATCCCTTACGCTGTCCTGTTCAAGCCCTCTGCGTTATTTAGCGTCTCTCCTCATCTTACACTGCCTGGTGGATGGTGCCCCCTACGGACAAGTTACCCAAATGACAGTCGGAAGCAGTGCTGTCCTCAAACAGACGCACCTTCTCAGGAGACAACTCTGGAAATGAGACCGTCACAGTCGCCCTGGGATGGGGCCCTAAAGGGGAGAAGCTGCAGTGGCAGCGCAGCTTGTTGAGAAGCAAAGATAAGCATCCAGAGGAAAGTCCAGTCCAGTCACTGGACTCTTTGTTCTAGGCCAAGGGCCACGGGATGCTTCTTCCAAGCCATTCTGATAGGGTTTTTTTTTCTTCAGTTGTCAACTTCACAATTCATTGGGCAACCCGACTGTCTTCTGTGGGTCAGAGGGAGGGAGGCAGTACAGGCCAGCTTCATTGGGGCATCAAAATGTCCTGCTTTGGGTATTTTCAGACGTGATACCCCCACCCATAGCCACGCTTACCCCAGCATGGTGACGGGCGGGGGTGTCACGGCTGCTCCCACCCCGCTAGATGATCACCACTGGCAGGAGCAGACATTACCCCAGATCATGGCAGGGCTAACATGGGATGCGTGCTGGGCTCCCAGCCAGCTCACAACCCGTGTTAAGCCTTGCCATGGTCAGGAGTAGGAGTCCCCGGACAGTGGTAGAGCGGGGATTCCTACCCCTAACCACTGATGACCTGCTCCACCTAACCCTGGCCCATGACCGGAGCAGTGCCAGATGGGTACAGCAGCCTCATAGGCCGCCGCACCTGCCCGTCAGGGAGGAGGAGGGGCCGTGAAGTCCCACGTCCCCCGACCTCTCCCTGCCCCCTCCCCAGTCCCAGCTGCCGGAATGTTTGTTCGGCGACAGGGCAGACCCTTACCCAGGATGAGGGGGCTTACCCCGGGGCGTGACGGCTTCTCAGCCGTCACATCTGAATATAACCCACCTTTTCCACCTTTTCCATGCTGCCTTTCCCAATGCCCTCTAGTCTTTCCCCTTGCTCTTACTGTCAGCCCTCCTCTGCTGACTGCTGCTACCGACCACCTTGTAACCAAGCCAAGTACACGTACCTGAGACTTTGCATCTGCCTGAATGTTTGTTTGTCTTCTCCCATGTCTCTCCCTCTGTCCCCTCTCCTTGTCTCCCCCTCCTTGTCTTTTAGATTGTAAGCCACTGGTAGGGACCGCTTCTGATTGTATGTTCTGTACAGCGCCAGGTTGTTACTGGCGCTTTATAAATGTTTAATAATAATAATAATAATAATAATAACCCTTTATCTCTGCCAAAGAGCTGCTCAGGTCTCCCTCAGGGAGGCAGGAACTAGTGCCATGTATGTCAGCAGCTGCCACCCCACCCCTAGTATCCTGGTCCTCTAGTATCTTCCCCTCCACCCTGCACTACTCCATTGCCCCTTCTAATTCACTCCCCTCACATCTTGGCCTCCCCCCCTCCCCCAGGTTCCTCTGGTCCTGACCTTCTCCTCTGTCTCCTCCATTCCGGTTGGTACGGGGCAGTAATGTGACTTGTCTCAGAGCCCTATCTAACCTAGCGATGCCACTGTGCATCAAGAGCGGACATATTGGCTGTCATGGAGGCCGGAAGCTGAGCCTTTCCAGAATTCAGGGTGCTTTCCGCCGTTGCGCTGTGTGGCCTAACGGACCAGGCCTAGTCAACCTGGAAACCAGGGTGTCGGTGAAGGTCACATGGAAAGGCAGGGCTGCTCCTAGCAGCTTCTGCCCCACATTGCATTTGCGGATTTAAATAATCCACCATTAGAAAAGTTGTGCAGGCGACGTTTAGACGCGCAGCCGCCACTGAAAACCACGGCTCGTACATTCCTTTGAATTCACATTGGTAAAACCCCGATATCGAGGTTTTACCAATGCGGATTCAAAGGAGTGCATGAGCCGCCGTTTTCAATGGCAGCGGCACGTTTAAGCGCCGCCCGACTATTCTAATGGTGAATTCTTTAAATCCGCAAGCACAGTGCAATGTTTAAAAACAGGCTCAGTCTCCACTACAGCTGGAAAAAACCCACCTGCATAGACAGGCATACTTTTCTGGCTTAAACCAAACATTTGGGGTACTTTTTGGTACCTGAAGTGGTTTAAATACTGAAAACTGGTACACTGAAATTCCGACAACTGGCCCATCAAAATACTGATTTTCATCTCAGTTTCAGCCCGGATTCAGGATGTTTTTCGAGTACTATTTTGGGTTTTGGAGTCATTTCAGTTACTCAAAAAAACTGGTCACCGAAATTTTGGTTTTTCAAGTACTCAGTTGTTGTTCGGGTACCGAATAACCGATACCCGAAACGGTATCCGAAACGGTATCCAAAAATGCAGGTATTACTTTGGGGACCAAATCAGGTACCCATTAGAGTTGTAGTCTCCACAGCCTGAACTAAATGCTGAGCTGACTCTGCCCAGGGGCCCCGGTGCCAGGCTATCTTGGGAAGGGAGTTGGCAGAGGGGGGCAGGGGTCATTCCAGGTGAATTCTATGGAGGACAAATTTGTGCTGGCAAGGTAAGAGGGATGGGATTAGAACTAGGGCACGTGAGGCCCTTGTCTGCCTCTACAGAAGAACCAGGAGCAGGACAGAGCAGCTGCTGGACGTAGTTACATGAGACAGGGAGGGACCTGCACAGCCCCCCAGCCTTGTCGTCACACCTGTCCCTCTATGCTGGAGCCCCTGACATAGGCACTTACAGGAATGCCCAGGAGAGGGGAAGGGAGAACATGAGAGCAAGAGACTCTAGGGCAGCAAAAGCGGGTCTGGAGTGGGGCAAGCGGATCAAGGGCTTGGGAGAGGTGTGCCCCACCCCGGAAGTGGGTCAGGGTGGCTCACAATAATAAAAAAAACCCCACAATTAAATACATTGTAGCAGGGGTTGGTCTTGCCGTGGCTAAGTGTTGTCAGGATCTAGCCCAAATCATGCAGTCACTCAGGGAATTAGCAATATAATCGGTTTGTTTACAGGTATAGTCCATACACCATCTCAACCATAACCTCCAGTATAAACAAGTCTCCATTACAAGGCTAAGCCTGTCCAGGCAGCAAATCCTCTGGCAGACACACACACGACACACTTATGGGAACCACGCTCCTCAGGCCAGGTCCAAGGTTAACAGTGCATTATGCCGCCTTCCATTCAGGA
The DNA here is from genome assembly GCA_003113815.1 of Sphenodon punctatus. Classification (NCBI taxonomy): domain Eukaryota; kingdom Metazoa; phylum Chordata; class Lepidosauria; order Sphenodontia; family Sphenodontidae; genus Sphenodon; species Sphenodon punctatus. The sequence continues at coordinate 1,884,554 of QEPC01009911.1, read as the reverse complement.
GCAGAGATGTGTCTCCGTCAGCATCCAGGCAGCTACTGTCGACTCCTCCAGACCTCTCCTCTTTATATGTAGTCAGGAGTGGGCGTGGCTTTCACCCACTCTGTAACTCTTAAAGGGCCCATACCTCTATTGTGGCTCAGCTCTGCCACATACATATAAAACAAACAAAAGAAAATCACACCTTTCCCTGTGTCCAACCAGCCCATCACACCCACTCCTCTGTCTCCCACCCGAAACATCCTCCCCCTCCCCAAGCCCAGCCCTCACCCCTGCCAAGCCCAGCCCTCACCCCTGCCATGGAGGGGCCATAGCTAATGCCCAAACCTATTCTCATGCCTTCCATCTAGGAGAATCTCACTCTAGTCTTCCCATCTAGACCATACACCTCTCTACTAATTCTCAGAAACGTTATAGGCTGGTTTTAACGTATAAAACCCTAAATGGCTTGGGGCCCAGGTGTCTGAAAGACTGCCTCTTCCTCTATGTTCCATCAGCTGAGGATGCCCTCTTGCAAGTTCCAACTGTCCATAATGGGGGCATGCAGGGGTGTGTGTGTTCTCGGCTGCTGCCCTACAATTATGGCAACTCCCTCCCTATGGAGGTCCACCTAAGCCCAAGACTGCCTATCTACCGGAGGAGACGCAAGACCTTTTTGTTTGGTAGGTAGGAATAGGGTTGGGTGGGATTGGGTGGGGGGGTTGGGGATGAGGATTGATGGGCGGTAGGTGGGAGTAAAGAATGGGGTGAGTGGGTGGTTGGGGTGACGTTGGGGTTCTAAGAGATTTTAATGTGCTTTATTGCATTTTATATTTTTAATGTTGTACGCCACCCTGCGTTTATGTAGAAGAGTGGGGTAAAAAAGGTGAAAAATAAATAAATAAAATTAACAGATAAGGCGCCCTCCTTGGGTTGCGAGGGCAGCGCCTCTTCCTCGTGTTTCCTGTCCAGCCCCCCAGGGGTGTAGTTAGGTTGGAATGAATGGGATCTCCACCCACTTTCTTCTCTCAGAAGCAGGAGTTGGAGTTGCACCAGAGAATGTATTATACAGCAAAAAAGAAAAAAACCCAACCCCGCACTGAATTTGTGCTGAGTTGGCGTGTACGTCCGTGGAGTGAGTTACCACAGGAAAACGGAGGGAAAATTTCCTACTCAACAGGGAGGTCCTGGGACGTGACCCAGTCATGGGGCCATGATCGTCAAAAGGTAATAAGGGCAAGGCATCATCACTGCGATCTTTGTCTGCTCAACCGCCTCACTGTGGGGGCACTGAGGGACCACTTCTCACTCACAGGTCAGCCGCGGTCTGATGGGGCAGCGTGCCCATGGCGTAGACTGTATCCTCTTGGGCATCGAGTTTGGCGGCACTGTCTGAAATAATCATGCCCCCACCTTATTGCCCACTCCCCAAGGCCACAATCTGTCTTGGGTGTCCATGGAAAACTCTTCCGGGGTTCCAACCTTCTCACCTCCTCTGGCTGGGACAGTGTTGAGGCCACCCCAAAATAGGCTTTGCTTGTCCAGCTGGATGTGCTCTACTGAGAAGACTCCAAACCTCAGGGCTGTTCTCCAGTCCCCAACCCAATGGAGGTTCATCAAAGGCAGGGAGCTTGCTGGGAAGAAAAGCTGGAACAGCGGGTGGATTTGGGCCTGGTTAAGGCCGGAAGCCATATTTGAATTCAAGTGGGTGGGCGCCCGTGCTCAATTTGTAAAATATAATAACAATAATTTATTAATTATTATTATTATCATCATCATCTAGTGGTTGGGTTGCTAGCTGGTGACTAGATTTCAGTTCCCTGCAATGACAAGCCCTGGGGAGGAGTGTGTGGCTTCTGGGGCAGGCTTGGCCCCCCCGGCAATCAGTAATAATAAATAATAATACTTGGTGGGCTACTCAGTTACCGATTGGGTTCCTGACTACACCAAAAATCGGTAATTTCCAGTACTCATTTCTAAGGTGCCCCCTGGGAGTGAAAATGTCCCATACTCCTATTGTACAATGATGCCTCCGGACGGGTGGTCTGTAGAATTTGTGGGACCCAGCTGAAACGTGGGGGTCTTGGGTCCCCACCCTCGGGCCCCTTCCCATGGCTCAGCCCTCTTGGGACACTCTCTGCAGGCCTCTAGCAGTAGTTGTCTTTGCGTTTCTGCTGGGAGGGGGGTGGGAGCCCTGCACTCTGTCCTGAGGAAAATGGGGGTCACTGCGGGCCCCATGGAAGTACAGAAAGTAGCAGGGTCCGGGGCAATCGCCCTGTTGGCTCTGGATGTTAGTAGCGTTCCCCCTCCCTGCCAGTTGTTACTGCCACAAGAAAAGTCCTCTTTCCGGCATTTGAATCTCTTGCCCAACCAGAGGGGAACGACAGGGGGAAAACCCCCTTGTTGGGGTGGTGTCAGTAGCAGCTTTCTGGAGACAACGAACCCCCCTCCCTCAAATCACTCATCTCTTCGGCTCCACTGGTCCCTGTGGGTCATAGAGGTGGGGAGAGTAATGGCTGTCCAGACAGCTCAGCCTGGGTGTCCCTTTCTAGTTCTGCTTCCCCCACAATGAATTCCTTTCCCTGTGTGAAACCACTGACTTAAGTGACTTAAGGGCATGAAATCCCACGCAGGAACCCAGGGCCTTGCCAACATGTGGTGTGTTGCTGCCACCTAGTGGTGATGTGGAGATTAACAGCTCTTGACAAACAAACTGGTTTTATTTTTTTAAAAAAAATTAAAATAAATGTTCCTTTGCCTTTCCAACTGCTGATAAAGCCGACCTAATTCAAACCCTAGTATTAGCTCTTCGGGTATTTTCATAGTCCAGGTGCACATCTCTTGCAATAACTCACAAGGGAGTGGCTCTCCAGCTTTGCCCTTTTAGGACACTGACCCTTTTTTAAAAGTGAGACAGGTCCACGCATGCCCCTGCAGATCCACTGTGTGGGCATTGTCCGTGTGAGCATTGCAGCAGGTGGGTGGGGGTGCCCGGGTGGGCACACCAACCGCCACCCACGGAGCAATTGGCCAGAACGGCGATAGCTCCATGCATGGCAGTGGGTGGAAGTGGATGGAGATGGGTGTGCACCCATGTACTGCTGCCCCCCCCCCCACCGGCTCGCAAACCCATCCCCCCCGCCCGCACCGCAGAGTCATTGTCACCTGCACACACAGGGACACACTATCCCCAAAGGAAAGTCGCTCACCATGAACCATTTCTTATATGTGACCCAAAAGGCCCTTGGGGTAGAAAGAAACCCCAGTTCATGTTACCGTGGGGTAGATTTCCATCCCAGGACATTTCATGTTAGGCTGCTTTTACATGAGCGCCACCCGCTTGCGCCTGTAGTCGCGCGGCATGTCAAAGTGCCGCGGGCAGCGTTTAGGCGCGCCGGGACGCGTCGTATTTCTGGTTGTGCATTCTTTCTTAAAGAATGCGTGACCAGAACTATGGTGCGTCGAAACGCTGCCCGCGGCACTTTTACCTGCCGCATAAGGATAGGGCCTGGGTTCATGTTTTAAAAGTGATCTCTGAGGAATGGGCTGATTCCTATATGGGCCTCGGAGCTTGTACTAACATTGAAAGCAGCCCTGGGAGGGAAAAGTTCCCCCAGCCCTGATTTCCACGCACACTCTAGCCCCAAATCTGCACTCCTCGACCTCCTTCCTCGTTCTGTTCACTCTCCAGTCGGTTCACTCCTGGCCTGCTGAAATGGCTTGCGCTGATTCCCTTCCCTTCCTGGCACACTCTCCATCCACCCTGCCCCATTCTTTCCCCTGTTGGACTTCTCCCTGTCCGTAGGGTTATTCCCACTCATCAGGGTTGACCCAGACTCTTCAAAGTCCGACCCATTATCTGTAGCTAAAGCTTCTATTCTATCAGGCTGTCTGGGAGCATCTGGAGAACCTGGTGGGGAGATGGGTCCACAGCGGAAAGGGAGCCCAGCAATAATAGAATCATAGCGTTGGAAGGTGCAACAGAGGTCATCTAGTCCAGCCCCTTACTCAATGCAGGGAATCCACAGCTACAGCATCCCTGTCAGACGGCCGTCCAGCCTCTGTTTGAAAACTGCCAGCGAAGGAGAGCCCACCCCCTGCCCTAGGCAGCCTGTTCCACTGTCAAACAGTGCTTAGCGTTAGGAGGTTCTTCTCCCTAAAGTTTAGCCAAAATCTGCTTCCTTGTAATTTGAGCCCATTGGTTCTAGTCCTGCCACCAGGAGCAACAAACAACAAGTCAGCTCCATCTTCTATGTGACAGGCCTTCCCTTCAGATGTTTGAAGACGGCGATCATGTCTCCCCCTTAGTCTTCTCTTCTCTAGGCTAAACATACCCAGCTCCTTCAACCTTTCCTCATAGGACTCGGTTTCCAGATCCCTGACCATCTTTGTTGCTCTCCTCTGAACCTGATCCAATTTGTCAGTGTCCTTCTTAAAATCTCTCATGGCGCTTTTTGGCATGGTCCTGTGCCTGCAAAATGTGGCAATGTCATGATTAAAGCTGAAACGAGTACCCATAAAACCAGACATATCCAAAAAATGACGGTACTTGATCAGACTTGGTGTCATCAGTTACTCATCGGTACCCAATGAGTGCCCAGCGGGTTATCCAGTTGTTAATTTACTATTTCCCGTCACAATATTCCAACTTACAGTTACTGATTTTTTTTGACATCTGGGACCATTTTTTTTGGACGTACCATGCTGTACCAATTCAGTAAATTGGTAACTTGCTAACTTGTTAATGGTAATACCCAGTATTTAGGGGTAATTGGGTGCCAGATTGGTACTCACGTAGCCGGTCGACACGGTACCCAAAATTGCAGGTATCGCCCATGGGTACCAAATGAGTGACCTGTTTCATGGCTAGCCATGATGATTAGTCCGGAGGGGGTGTGGCCATGGGTTGGAAGGATCCCTTTGCCCTGCTCCCTCTAGGGCAAAACTTCTAAGAAGGTCACCTTCTTGTCCACCTGCCTTTTTCTATACATGTTCCTCTCCTTTTTTTGTTGCGCCCACCCTGTTGTTTTTGGTTCACATCTGTATAGACAATTGTGGGGGTGGCTGCATGACAAACCCAGGTCCACTGCTTAAACCCCCCCCCCAAAAAACAACAACCCAAAATGAATCAGCAGACTTGGGTGTGGAGCCTAACAGCCAAAATAATGGGCATTTTTGCACACACGTTAAAGTTCCGGATTTTTCAATCTTCTGGGTTTACAAGTCCACAAGTAAGTTCCGGATTCATTTTTCTCACACACACACACACACACACACACACACACACACACTGCCCTGAGGCAGTTCCTGGACGCATTCTTCACACAAACACGGCCCTGAGGCAGCCTAAAGTAGCCGCAGCTGTAGACGTGACAGGTTGCCATGGAAACCAAGTGAGCACAGCTGCCTGGAGCAAAGCAGTTTACCTGGAGAACGTTTTACACACCAAAGTTCTGGGAGAAGTTTTACGAAGAAGTTCAAAGATCCGGATGTTTAAGATCTTGGTGAGTGATTTAGACACACAGAAAGTTCAGGATGTAACAGCAAACATGCAGGAGAAATGTGTGTGTAAAAACACACATTGTTAAGTTCCGGTTCGGGCAGTTATGGGCAGCTAGAATCATAGAGGGGGATCTCAGAGGTCATCTAGTCCATCCCCCTGCTGAGTGCAGGAAATCCACAGCTACAGCATCCCGGACAGATGTCTGTCCAGCTTCTGTTTGAAAACCTCCAGAGAAGGAGAACCTGCCCCCCGCACTAGGCAGCCTGTTCCACTGTCCAACAGCTCTTACTGTTAGGAAGTTCTTCCTAATGTTTAGCCGAAAGCTGCTTTCTTGTAATTTGAGCCCATTATTTCTAGTCTTGCCTTCAGAGGCAACATTGGACAAGTCTTTGAGATCCTCTCTGAGGCAGCCCTTCCTGTAGCCGAGGCCCGTTCTCATGTCTCCCTTTAGTCTTCTCTTCTCCAGGCTAAACATACCCAGCTCCTTTGACCTGGGCCCAGCTTACCTGTGGGACCACCTCAGGCTCCGGATTGCACTGCCGCCCCTGGGGGATGCCTGATGCCTGGGGATGCCTGACCCGAAGTCCCTCGGGTTGCCCGGGCAGCGACGACGGGGAGGGCATTCACGGTGGCCGCTCCCAGGCTATGGAACTCCCTTGCCTGGCCCCGGGCCTCCCCTGTTTCCGAAGACAGTGTAAGACCTGGCTGTTCTGCCGGGCCCTCGGAGAGGGAGACGGGTAGGGTGGGGTGGGGTGGGAAGGGGGGTTCTGCCCTTTTAGTTTATGTTTAGCATTTTCATGTTTTTAATTATATTTTATGTTGTTTGTTATTTTTATTATACTATGTTTGTTATTTATGCACCTTGTAAGCCGCCCTGAGCTGCTCTGTGAGCAGGAGGGAGCGGGGTAGAAAAACAGTGAAATAAATAAATAAATAAATAAATGTTTCCTCATAGCACTTCGTTTCAAGACCCCTGACCATCTTTGCCACCCTCCTCTGAACCTGTTCCAGTTAGTCGATGTCTTTCTTAAATTGCGATGTCCAGAACTGGACACGGTGCTCCAGATGAGGTCTGACCAGTGCAGAACAGAGTGGAATTATTACTTTTCGTGTCTTGGAAAGGATGCGTCTTTTAATGCAGACTAAAATTGCATTAGCCTTTTTTTGTGGCTTCACACTGGGTGTTTTTAGACACACGTTTCTCCTGGATGTTTGCTGTAACATCCTGAACTTTCTGTGTGTCTAAATCACTCATCCAGATCTTAAACATCCGGCTCTTTGAACTTCTCCCAGAATTTGTGTGTGTGAAAGGTTCTCCAGGTAAATTGCTTTGCTCCAGGCAGCTGTGGTCACTTGGTTTCCATGGCAGCCTGTCACGTCTACAGCTGCGGCTACTTTAGGCTGCCTCAGGGCCGTGTTTGTGTGAAGAATGCATCCAGGAACTGCCTCAGGGCAGTGTGTGTGTGTGAAAAATGAATCCGGAACTTACTTGTGGACTTGTAAACCCAGAAGATTGAAACATCTGGAACTTTAACATGTGTCTAAAAATGCCCACTGCTGAGACTCATGTTCAGTTTGTAATCAACTCCAATCCGCAGATCCCTTTCACTTGTATTGCTGACAAGCCAGGTGTCCCCCATCCTGGATTTGTACATTGGATTTTTCTTACCAAAATGCAGACCTTGACATTTATCTCTATTGAATTTCATTTTGTTAGTGTCAGCCCAGTTTTTCAGCTTATCAAGATCGTTTTGAATTTTATTTCTGTCTTATAAGGTGTTACCTATCCCTCCCAGTTTTGTGTCAGCTGCAAATTGAATAAGCATTCCCTCTACTCCCTCATCCAAGTCATTAGTAAAGCTGTTGAACAGCACCAGGCTGTGCTGGGCTAGCAGGAGAGCAGGCCCATCCTGCTCTTATCCAATCAGCTGTTTGGTGGGCAGCAGACCAGACCTGCCTGCCCAATAGTGCTCTCTGTGCGTGTGTGTGTGTGTCGCACTCTACTGTCAGCACCCCTGGTTGGTAACTAGCCAGGGGGGCTGCATTTACGCTGGAAGTGCTCCACTGACGGACACTTTTAAAGTTGCCCACCTGATGTGCAGGCAAAGCAGATGCTGCCTACTCCGCTTCAGCTCCGCTTGCGGTGCTCCGGAACATCCCGGAGCAGGCTCTCCAAATTTGCGGCACTGCCCGCAGGTGCTGGCGAACACCATAGAACTGCGAGCGGCAGCCTAGAGTGGCGGCCAATCTGACTGCAGCTCTATGGTATGGGGGAGGAGCACCGTGCGGGAGGACCGTGGGCCTCAGCAACACTGGGTCTGTTTAAAAGAAACCCGGGGGGGGTTGCAATATGTTAGACACGGGGGTGCAGCCTGGACCATGTCCGTGGGTGAGCGCCCCTGCGTCCATCTAAAGACATCGGGTGTCTCTCCCTGCGTTCCCCTTCCTACGTTCCCCTCTCCTTTCTCTCCCCTCTCTTGTCCATACAAGATTGTAAGCAGAGCCGGCCTTACCCCAGGGCAACCTGGGGCGGCCGCCTCGGGCCCCGCTCTTTCTGAGAGCCCCGCAGTGGCCTCTGTTTTCACCAGGATAGGTTGTGGGGGCACCACTCCCTCTCCGTGAGGCCCCCAAACATCACCCCCTTCACAGCACCGCAGAGGTTGCCCTCAAGCGGGAGGGGTCACCAGGGCCCCCACATTTTATCTTTGCCCTGGGCCCCTCAAATCCAAAGGCCGTGGGCCTGACTGTAAGTCCCCTCAGGGCAGGGGCTTATGTCTAATGAAAGACTGTACAGTGCCAGGTACATTGCTGGTACTATATTCATTTTATTTATAATAATAATAATAGTAACAACAAATATCTGTTATATTCAGAAGCTTCGGACAGTATTTCGTCTACTCCACCTGGAGGCCCATGCTGAAGCGTTCGGTTTGCATTGTTTCGCACTATGTGTCTGTGCGATAAACCAAACAAAAGAGACCAAACAAGCTGGCTGACTCAAAGAAACGGAATGAACTGAAAACAATGGAGATGCTGTTCGGATACAGATATTTGGATGCCTACCCAAATGGGTGGCTAGGATAGTGACAAATACTGAATAGTCCATTTGTGTCTCCCCAAGCGGGCAGAGTTGGAGGGGAGGGGAGGCTGAGGGGAACGGAGAGCTGGGCTCAAGAGCAGAAAGGGGCTGGGGGGCAGAGCGAGGCGGGGAAGCGGGCGCGGGTGCGGGTGGAGGAGGGCAGAGTCCAGAGCACGGCAGGAACCAGGCCTTACTGCAAGAAGCAGAAGAGTTGGCCAGACTGAGGGAGGCACTTCCTGTCACTCCTTTATAGGGGCTGCTGACAGGCTGGGCCAATCAAGAGGCGGGGGGGCGGGGCTCAGGAAGCTAGGTGTGGCAGGCCCAGTTTGCCCCTGCAGAGGGGCTGAGATGGTCAGCTCAGCAGATCCTTTCACCAGGAATACCAGCTTTTTGTAACCCCAGACCCTGGGAGGTCCGAAAGCTTGTCTACCTCCACCCACTGGAGCTGGATCGATAAAAGATCAATCACTTTACTGCTTTGTCTCTACTGCCTGTCTTTGGGACCAACACGGCAAGCCCTACTCTCAGTACACTAGCCTTGCTTCAGTCATGGTCTCCTGTTTCCTACCACTGGGTGGCACTGGTTCTCTCTGGGAGCCTCTTCCCCGGTAGCAGGTGCGCTGGATGCCACACAACGGGAATTTCTCTACCGTGCAGGCTCGTGGAGGAGGCCGTTCCCCAGCCAGCTCTCTGGAGAGTTCGTGGGGTCACCGACTTATTAAGAGCACAAGCTGAGTTTTATGCAGGTCTGGCTGTTGCCCAGATTCTGGAGAGACCCATCTCTCCCTGCATTACAGCAGGAGTTTGTGTCTGGATTCTCCCCTTGGAAACATCACCGTTATACTTAGTGCAGTGCTGCAGAGGGCGGAATTGGCTGCCCGGAGGCATCAGCTGTGCAGGCAAGGGAAGAGAGTTTATTTTCCATGGTCCGACCAGCCGTTGGCCTGGCTGCTGAGGTAGTCCATCAGTGCCAGCTGGGGTGGCGGTTGGCAGGAGCTGTTCAATGGCATAGAGGAGCTATTCTTGTGCTAGCAAGGCTGCCAATCTGAAACTAATTCCCATTGACTGCATGCTCAGCTGCTCATGGGCTTTGCTGCATGAGGGTTTACCCCAGCAGTCGTTAATTTACTCCCACAATTTCCCCGCCCCCAGCCAATAAGCTCCACCTCATCACACACACCTCCCAAGATACCCAGTACATAAAGAGGGATAGTATAAGCAGCTGCCTAACTGAGTCAGACCAACGGTCCATCTTAGCCCAGTATGGTCACAACCTGACACGGCAGCAGGGTTTCAAATCCGTCTTTCCAGGATCCCCTGCAGAGGCCTCACCCAGGCGTGCTGCCCGAGACCCTCCAGGATCCCCTGCAGAGGCCTCACCCAGGCGTGCTACCCGAGACCCTGCAGGATCCCCTGCAGAGGCCTCACCCAGGCGTGCTACCCGAGACCCTGCAGGATCCCCGGCAGAGGCCTCACCCAGGCGCGCTACCCGAGACCCTGCAGGATCCCCGGCAGAGGCCTCACCCAGGCGCGCTACCTGAGACCCTGCAGGATCCCCGGCAGAGGCCTCACCCAGGCGCGCTACCCGAGACCCTGCAGGATCCCCGGCAGAGGCCTCACCCAGGCGCGCTACCTGAGACCCTGCAGGATCCCCGGCAGAGGCCTCACCCAGGCACGCTACCCGAAACCCTGCAGGATCCCCGGCAGAGGCCTCACCCAGGCGTAGGGATGGGCGAACGCGGTTCGGAAGTTTGGAGTTCAGACCGAACTCGACCAGTTTGGTTGACTGAACCGAACTTCCGAACCAAACTCGATTTTTGAACCGAACCGAATTTCCGAACTCAGTTCTGTTCGCCCATCCCTACCCAGGCGTGCTACCTGAGACCCTCCAGGATCCCCGGCAGAGGCCTCACTCAGGTGTGCTACCTGAGACCCTCCAGGATCCCCGGCAGAGGCCTCACCCAGGCGTGCTACCAGAGATCCTGAATCAGAGATGCCGGGGATTGAACCTGGGACCTTATCCATGCAACGCATGTGTTCTACCACCTGAGTCATGGCCTACCCCGAAAGTTCTCTGCCTTCTCATTCCCTTGAGTTCCTTGTCAACCCATCATCTTCCCCCATTGTCCTCTCAAACGCAGAGCTGAAATGAGGACCCTCAAAAATGTGTATGGATGTTGAATTTCTGGTACCTGAATGGAACTGAATAATTTCGGGCACTTTTCAATACACAAAATACTGACAACCGCTATACAGAAATATTGACAACTGGTATACCAAAATACTGATTTCATTATGGATTATGGGATTTTTCCAAGTATTATTTTGAGTTGGGGGTGTGTGTGTAATTTTTCAGTCACTCAAAAAAACCAACAACCAAAATTTTGTTTTTCTGAGTACTTGAATGGTATTATTTGGGTACCAATTCGGCTACCTGAAACAGTACCTGAAAATGTCAGTATTCCCCACGGGTACCAAATCTGGGGGAGTGACTGAGAACACCTCCCTGCGCCCCCCTGTCCCATGGACAAGAGTAACAGATGGAACCAGCAGGAGGGTCCTCCCAGCTCACTGCAGGGGCCGTGACGGAGCATGGTAGGAAAGGTGGTCTCTCAGAGAGCTGGGGCCCAGGCTGTTTAGGGCTTTAAAGGTCAAAACCAACACCTTGAATTGTGCCTGGAAAGCTATAGGGAACCGGTGACCCATCCTCAAAAGGAGCCAGGCTGCTGCTTTGGCAGAAGCTGAATCCATCCAATGCCCCAAGCAGGACAGGAGAACTCAGGGAGCTAGATACAGGGCACTCCCTCCTCTCCACACACAAACGTGGTCCTCGAAGGCTGCTGTTTACTACCACCCACCTGGACTAATGCCTCTCGATGCTCGTGAGTGCTAGACTGAGCGTGCTCGGAAGACGGCCCTGGCATCCCTCAGAATGACAGAGCAGGCTTCCTCTGCGGCCGCCTGCACTACGTACTCAGACAGCTGAGGGAAAAGTCTGCTTCTCCTACGCGGTGGGACAGTGCTGCTTGGAGTCGCCTTTCAGGAGTGAGGCTGTGCAGGCGTCGAGCGGAGGATGGCAGGGGATTTTATCCTTCAAGCAGTGCCTCCCTGCCAGCTCCCACGGGGAGGGAGATCCATGGGACGGCCACCACCATCTTCGCTGGGATACGTCAGAATCCCTTGGCCACCCAAGACAAGGACCAGCCAGGTGAGCTGAAAGGAGACCTATTTCCACAGCCAAACCATTAGCCACGAGCCAAGCTTGCTTCAGCTGAGGTAAACAAGGAAACAAACAGCCCTCCTTGCCAGCTGAATAACATGAGCTTCTTCATGCCCCGTAGAATGCTCTCAATGTTTGCTTCCAGTGTGTCAGCCTTGGGTGCTCCCGGGACCTGGGTAAGGGGAGTGTATGGAACAGCCCCTGACTGCGAGTTACTATGGGAGCAGGCCCACACAGCGACGACAGCTCCACTTTCAATGCTTTTATTGGTGAGCACCCGTGAGCCGTCCCCCAAGGCCTCCCACAAAGCCTTTTTGAGGCTGCCGGCCTACTCCTGGCAGGAGGACCCACTGTCCGAGACGTGTGTGGACAGCCGGACGTGGATCCAAGATCAGCTCCGTGTCGGGTACAAAAGTAATAGAGTCCAAATCAGGTGCAGAGGCAGTATCCTAAATAGGCAAATACTGGTTTTGATCATGGATATTATTCACGTTTTTGGAAGGCAAACCGAAAATGGAAATAATAGTGATAAAAGACCCCAGTATTAAAGTCTCAAGAAACTCTTTCCTGGTTGCCACTACGGCAAAGCATGTGAGTAGAGCTGAAACAGGAACCAGATTTGGCACCTGTGGGGAATACTCGCATTTACAGGTACTTTTTCAGGTGGCTGAATTGGTACCCAAATAATACCATTCAAGTACTCGGGAAAATGAAATATTGGTTGCCTTTTTTTTTTTTTTTTTTTTTGAGTGACTGAAAAATTACCCCCCAAACCCTGATCCCTTTCAGAGCCACGTGGACCCACAGTGCTCCGCTACGTAGGGCCACAGAGTTCCGGCCTTGGCGCGAGGCATCTCCCTCCGTCACTGCGGGTGAGGGGGCGCGGATAGGCAGGATGCAGAACCCCCGTCTCGCGGACATGTCCCTCTCGGAGAAGGAAAATTCTTTCCCGCCCATCTCCGCAAGACCCTTATTTGCCCCAGTGTTACGGAACTGCCTTCCCCCTGGAGGTTCACTTGAGCCCGAGTCTGAGTATCTTCCGGAGGTGGTGGAAAATGTTTTTTTTTAGTAAGGCATTTGGCAGGCGAGGATAGGGATGCAGTTTGTTTGCGGGGGGCGGGGGTTGCGTCTGGTTGTGGGAGGGGTGAGGAAAGTTTTTTTGAAGGGCTTTAGGGGTTGGGTTTCTGGGGTGGGAAATTAAGTTTGTATGTTTTAGTGATTTTAAAAAAAAAATTGATTGTAAACCATCCTGAGCCATCATGGCAGGGGTGGCATCTAAGTTAAAAATAAATAAATAAATAAATAAATAAAATTAAACAAAGGCAGCCTTTTGATTTTTAAAAATATCAAGTTTTGAATCCCTGTGGCATACCTGCTAACATTCTGAACGGCCACAGAGGAACAAGCTCCGCCCATTTGGCCAATAAGCTCCACCCCTCAGCAATAAGCTCTGCCCCTTCGTGCAATTACCCATGTGGGCACAAGCCTCCCAACTTTCCATAAGGAGGGACAGAAGCTCTCTCGCTTGTCATTTCGTTTAGTTGTCATTCCATTATCACCCCATTGTCCTCTCAAGGGCTTTTCCTGGGCAGTTGCTGGGAGAGAGGTGCCTGAGACTTGAATACCTCTCTTTTTGTCCCTGACAGACTTGAGCTCCCAAAAAAGGGACAATGGGATTCAGCACCCAATAAGGGACCATCCTTCCTAAATAAAGACTGTTGGATGGATGGAATGCTACGGGTCAGGAATAAAAACTGCCCAAATGTGATACAAATGCCAACCCACACAGCAGCATTGTCCTAAGTCTGCAGGCAGGCAGCTTGAGAAAGTCTTAGATAAGTTGTGCACAGAGGAACCTTGCTCAGACCAGGGATTTTTTTTTCCTGAATAGGAACAGGTCCTGAGCACATGAGGCCTGATGCACCTGGGCTATCCCAGGGCCCCGCCTGAACCGTGACCCAATGCAGTCAGGGTATCCTTGCCCAATGCCATACGCTGATGGGACTTCATCATGGATTTCCAGGAAAGGATTTCCAGTCCTATGACTTTGATCTAAAGTCTTCTGGTTTTGAGACATCGTCTCCGATGTAGCCGTGCCCCCTTTGGAGCCTTGTGATGTCACAACATTCCGAAGGAGTGCTGTGACAATATGGCGCTCCGTTAGGGGTGGAGCTTCTTTTGGTGTGAGAACCTTGTCCCACCCAAGCCTGAGGGGCTAAGGTGGACAGTACACTGGGTCAGGCCTCAGGCCTCTAGTTGAATCCCACCCTGAGGCACGTGCCAACCAAAATGGCAGCTGTTGTTTAAGCACAGGGCCTTGCGTAATACAGAGCCCCAGATCAGTGTTCCTCTAACGTTCCTCCCAATCCTCAGAATTCATAAGCCTCTCCACTCTCATGAAGACCACAGGTCAGGCCTTACCACAGGGCAACCTGGGGTGACCGCTCATCAGCCCCCATCCCCTACAATGGCCCCTGTTTTCACCAGGGAAGGATGTGGGGGCCCCATTCTCTCCCAGCAGGGCCCCATACATGACCACCTTTAGCGCACCAGGTCTCCCCCCGTCCCCATTTTATTTTTGCCCTGGGCTCTACAATTTCTAAGGCCGGCCCTGCCTGTGGAAGTGAACAATAATAAACAAATCTCTGTGCTGGTTTCAGCCCACAGGATATCATGGCTGTCGGCCTAGTTTATTCTAGTGCACCACACAATACTTAGAGGTCTAAACTGATAAGAGCTCCAGTCGTGCTCCTCCTCCTTCTTTCCCCCTGGTCCTTATTGCTAGATAAGAGGATTATAATAAATGATATGCATGCCGCCAACATTTCCAGTGGCCAAAGAGGAACATAAGCTCCACCTTCTGCCCAATAAGCCCCGCCCCCTCACATACCTCCACAAGTGCTCATTTGCACACCCATGCACAAACCGCATACACACTCACAAACTCTCTCTCTCACACACATACGTCCCCCTCCAGCGTCTCCACCTATTGGTGGTGATGAGTGGTGGAAGTGGCAGCTCAGGTCTGGCGGGGGCAGCTGTAACAATGATGGCAGTCAATGCATGGGGCCCCTCTCTGGTGTTCTGGTGTTGGCTGTGTGGAGCGGGCAGCCCGGTGTTCTGGCGGCAGTTGACTCCAAAAGAGCATTGCCTGCCTTAGGAGGGACCTCGCGGGAATTGCCTGCAAAAACAGGGTGGTCCCGCCAAAGGTAGGACTGTTGAGGTATGGCAATGTAGGCATCAAATTCCCCTTGTACCCCTGACGCTGTCTCCTAACTCAGTGGCAGGAATTTATGTCATGGGCCTAGCTCTGCAGTGCTCTCGTATGCATAAATAAGGACCGCATTGCCATGCTGGAGCGGAGATGCTTCGTTAGCCAGTCCCTGACCTCTGCCCCCAGAATGGGCATGGTCTGACAATGAGTTACAGATTGGGAGACACACACGCATGGACTGAGTCACAGGTGCTGACATATTGACAGCTGACCTCCACCCACCACAACACACACACACATTGACTAGGGCATACTGAGAAAGGGTTACTCCATGACGATTTCTACCCTGCCTACCACCTTGCGTCACCACGTATGGCAACAGCTGCCTATGCAGCAGAAACCCGTTTACCGTGGTCAAGATGGCTAGTTTGATTGGTCTGACTCAAGTCGGAAGCTGAGTTGAAACAAATACCTGCAAAAATGAGTCTATCCATCGGAACTGTGGTCATTGACCTCTTTCCAGGTCAAAGTATCTAGAAAGGGATTAACTCTATCAGTCACTTCCTCTTCCACTGGAAATCCCCACCCACACCACCTTCTGGGCTTCCTCCATCTACTATATAGCTCATCTGACTGTGGAGTAGTGCTGAAATGGTTATCTGTAAGAATATCGATAACCCTTGGATTTGCAGTAACCAAACATATCTGGCAATGATTGGTTGGTGTTGGCAATTGGTAACTGTAGCAGTTGGGTCATGCTGTGCACCTGAGCCCTGGCCCTTTAGAGAAGGTGGTGTGGGCCTCGAGGGCGTAGCCACTGAGGCGACGCAGGATGGTGACTTGAAGAGCCTCAGTGGGGCTAGCCTCTGGATCTTGGGCCTGAGTCCAGTCATCTGGTCTGGGCATGTCTGAGTCAGCCTTGATCTCAGAAGGGTGATGGTTGAAGTAAGGCATGGAGCCAGGGGCAGCGGAGCGATGAATTTCTAGAGTAGGGAGCGAGGTGGGGAGGGTTGGGGGGATGGAACTATGCAACGTAGGGAGCACTGGAGGGGTTGCTCCCAGACAGGAAGCGTGCGTCTCTTGGGAGGGGGAAGAGCTGCCCCAGCTGAGGGTGTGGGGGAAGTCCGGGTGGGAAGGAGAATGGGGAGGTGTTGGCTGGTGGGTCCGGAACCCACCCAGTTCCTTTACCTGGTGGGCAGCAGGAGAGGACAGTTCGGCTCCTCCCAGCTCAGCTTGGCACGGACTTCTAGTGCGCACCTCCCTAGAAATGCCCCCAAAGAGTAGGGTCGGCCAGGTCTCCTGCACTCCTGTTGAACAGGCAGGAAGGCAGGCAGGTCCCCACGTGCGACAGCAGGTGGCTCCTGTTATTTGTAGCCTATAAATAAGTCCCACAAGTGGTGCTAGCACACTACCCTCCTGGCTCTTTGGAACATGCTTTAGGGACTACATTTCCCAGCAAGCAGAGAGCTCAGCAAAGATGGCGGTGTGCGACCCAATCTTGACTCCTGAGTCTCAGCATGATAATGGCCGGGATAGTGGTCACGGCTGCAAAGCAGGCCCCTGCTTTTAAGGGGGGGCACCCCCTTTGTAGAATTGGGGGGGGGGTAGATCATGCCTAGGATGCAAGTCTTTAGAGGACACTTATGAGAAATACAGATTGCAGGACTGCACTGGCTCCAATACAGCCCTGCAACCTGCATTTCTCATAAGTGCCCTCTAAAAATGTGCATCTATGGCAACCCTACTTGTCCCCCCCCTCCCCGACCTTAGGTTCTGCTGCCAGTGCTCTGCCTCAACAAAGAGAGGACAACATGGCTACCTGGCTTCAGGAAGGACTGAGCCTAGTCAGCAGTAGGGATGTGTGAACAGGACGAAGGGTAAGGAAGTCTTTTCTCTCTAGTTTCTCAGAACATTTTGGGTTGGAAAACCAAATTAATGGATAATGATTTTGGTAGTTTCATTAGATCGTTTGACATTATTTTGCTCCAAGAAACATGGCATGCTGGGCAATTGGACTTGGACAGGTATGTGTCCTTTGTTGTGGATGTTGTCCCATCTGAAGTGAAGGGTAGGCCTAGCGGGAGTTTGGCCTGTTTAATATCTTAAACAGACACACTGGCAGGCCGCCAGTTCTGCTCACTTTATGCTGGATTCTCCAGTTCTAGTCACCATCATGGCCAGGCATTGCAGGTTGCCAGGCATTGGCGGAGCAGCGGCAGAGGCCCGGACAGAGCTTGGTGGCTGGCACCCCTACTTGGCCGGGCGTTGCAGGCTGCCAGGCATCGGTGGGGCATTTGCAAACAGTGAAGTGGAATGACAGCCCTCGCTGCCTGGAACGTAGGCCCCAGAACCCTGATGGTGCGTCCTGCAGCTGGAGTGGCTGCTTCTTGATGCGGTGGAATGACAGCTCCCTGTGAGCGGAATGACGGCCCCAGAACCCTGATGGTGGGCCCTGGGGCTGGAGTGGCAGCTTCTTGATGATGTGGATGGACAGCCCTCCCTACCTGTAACGTAGGCCTCAGAACCCTGACCTGGGACTGGAGTGGCTGATTCTTGATGCCGGGTATAACACCTAAATCTATCTAATCTAATCTAAATAAATGAAACTATGGAGGTAAATGTGTGGAAATGGGTGAAATAGGAGGAGGATGGCAATGGACTAGGAACACAAGCTGCTGGGAGAGGGAGACTTCTGAAAATGCCTGCACACAGGATCAGTGGCTGGCTCAGAAGGCATTGGAAGCGGGGAGGGCAATGACTTTTGGTACTTGCTGTGCCTGCCTTACCACAAGCTCCATTGGCTCTGTGCAGCCTAGCCCCATGCCAATTGCCAACTGCCAAGTCAGTGGTCTGAGGAAAAGAGGGATGGTGATTGGGCAGGCTGGCTGCTAGTCCAAGTCTCTCTCCACCCCTGGTGCCTGAAAGTCTGCTCCTCAGCTGCCCCCCCCACCCCTGGGCCTGCCAGCCAGGTTTTCCCCACCCGAACGCGCCCGAACTCATCCAAATGTGGCCGAACTGTTCGGGGGTTCTGGCATTCGGTTCTGACGTTCGGTTCGGGCGTCCGAACTGGCTGAGTTCGGCCCAAACTCCGAACTGCGTTCACACATCCCTAGCCAGCAGAGCCTTAGGGGGGAGGGTCTACATGAGAAGGCTACTGGGTGCAGGTGACTGAGCCGGTAGCTCAAAGATGGAGCAGTGGGACAATGGGGTTTGATACCTGGCCAGGAGGGACTGTGACGAGGAAGAGGCACCCAGATCCCTGTATCTGGACTGTGGTGAACGGCTGAACACCTGCAAATAAAGGACACTTTTTGAGAAGATCCTGCATGATGGGCCTGAGTCTTTAGGGTGCAGATCCTAATATAGCTTACCCTGGGTGTGGGTGTGTGTGTCCATGTCCTATTACAGTAACGCACTGGGCAACAAAATGGCAGATGAAATTCAATGTTTGACAAATGCAAATTGATGCATGTAGGGAAAAATAACCCTAACTCTCTCTATAAAAGAGGTAATACACAGTCAGGAAAAGGATTTTGGAGTCATTGTGGACAACACACTGAAATGCTCATCTCAATGTGTCGAAGCGCTGGTCAAAAAGAACGTTAGGAATTATCTGGAAAGGGACAGAGAATAAAACAGAAACTATCAGAATGCCGCTTTATAAATCTATGGTGCAACCGCACCAAGAGAGAGTAGAACTGGAAACAGTTCAGAGAAAGGTAGGATAAATGATCAAGGGTCTGGAATGGCTCCCATAGGAGGAGAAGCTTGAGGCTCTTCAGCTTTGAGAAGAGATGGTGTGGAAGAAGTAAATAGGAAGCTGTTATATATCCGCTCCAATAATACTAGAACTAAGGGACGCTCCATAAAACTAAATGGCAGCAGATTTAAAACAAGCAAAAGCAAGTACTTTTTCACTCAATGCACAATTGACTTGTGGAATTTGTTGCCAGAGGATGTGGTCAAGGACTCGAGGCCCATAGCATAATGGTTTTAAACAGGGATTGGATATGTTCTTGGAGAATAAGTCCATACATGGTTAGTCAAAATGGTCAGGAACATAGACTCTCAGTGCCAGTGTAGAGCCAGTGTGGTGTAGTGCATAAGGGGTTGGACTTGGACTTGGACTTGGACCTGGGGGAAGCCAGGGTTCAAATCCCACCCTAACCATGAACTCATTGGGTGATCTTGGGCAAGTCACAACCTCTCAGTCTCAGTTCCCCATCTGTAGAATGGGAATATGTGTGTGCCTGTGTTCTGGCATCACCCTTGTCTATCTTTGTGAACTTGGGGGGCCTTGGGCCCCTCAGGGCTTGTCCAGGTATGACCCGGTTGTGGGTTTGTTCTGGGAGGCAAGCCAGGCCCCTTCAACCAGCTGCCCGCGGATCCCTCCCAACAATAAGTACTCAAAGAGATGCCGTATTTGTCAGCCGGCTCTGGAATGGAGCCCTCCAGCTGGAGACCTGGTCTGGCATATGGGTTTCCAGTCCATCGCGGGAGCTCCTTCCAGCCACTGTGCTGTAGTCCTCTTAGCGGGGTGGCCAGTGAAGAGTACCCGCTGAGCCTCCTGCTCTGCTATGCCCCCCTCTGTGTCAGCCGGGGTGGCCTTTGAAGTGGGTGTTTTCGAGCAACCCTGCTCCCTTGTGGGTGGCGATTCCCAGGCCCAGGCTCCTGCCGGCACTTTCTGATGACACTGGCTCGTCCCACACAGTTGCTCCGCCCAGGGCCCTGCCGCGTCAGTGGGATTGACGGTGGCGGCGTAGCGGCGTGGCTCTGTATGGCTCCTCCAGCACATGGGTTGTCACAACCTTAGATTGTAAGCCCACTGGGCAGGGACCTCTCTCTGAAATTCAGTGACTGTAAAGCACTGCATATGCCTAGTAGCGCTATATAAATGATAAGCAGCAGTAACGCTAGGAATAAATAGCAGGGGATGGAACACTGTCCATTATGACCTATTGGGTACTTTTTTGAAGCTACCAAAGAGGACTTCCGTTGGAGACAGGATGCTGGGCTGACGCAGTCTGGCACTGCTTACGTTCTTATCACTGGAAACCGTTAAAAATAAATTAGATGAACACCTCCCAGAGAGGGTCTGGATTAGTCTCGCATAAGGGCAGGAAAATGGACTATATTATTGCTATTTATATAACGCAAGCAATGCGCCTGCTGTTTAACCGTTGTGATTAGAGATGGGTCCCCCTTCCCAGAGGGGCTTATAATCTAGGATAGACAAGGGCAGGGGCAACAAAGGGAGCAGCATATGAGGAGAGACCGGGCTACAGTCATGAAGTTGAGAAGTTGCAGGTATACGTGCTTAGCTTGGTGACAAGGGGGAGAGGGGAAGGAGGGTGAAGTATCTAGTCAAAGGAGAAGCTTCAGTGAACAATCTGTGTTGGGAGGGAAAGCTGGTGGCCTTCTGTTCTATAACCCCTTGCTTCCTCTCGGAGGCCGTGGCCCCTTCCAGTCACCCACTGTGCCAAGTGGAATAGTCTCTGCTTGACAACAAAAAATGTGGAAACCGCCAAGTTAAGTTCCCTCTCAAGCCTGGAGTGGGAGGTTAACTTCAAAGTTTTGCCCCTTTCTTTTGAAGAGCGAACACTTCCCAGGTGACAAATATCCACAGGGCAGGAACAAATACTCCAAGAGCTCCGGTGTTAAGAGACTCTCCTCCTCGTTCCTCTTCCAATACAATGCTCCCGTTTTGCCCATTGACCTCACCCGGCTTGGATCAATATCCTGTTGCACCGGAGAGGGCTGTGAGTATGTTGACTGAACGGAGTCCTAAGTGTTTCAAGATTTCCTTTGAATGTTCTGCTGGCTTTGTCCATTCAAGTAGACGTGCCCCCTACTTGAACAGGCACGTCCCAGCTCCGTACAGGCAACTTGCTGGGTTGGCCGTAGCTAGTCATTTATAAAGATTGGGGATGAGGCCAGACTTACCACAGGGCAACCTGAAGCACCCACCACAGGCCCTGCTCCTTCCAAGGGTCCTACTTTCACCAGGGAAGGGTGTGGGGATCTCCCTCCCTCCCAGTGGGACTATGATCACCTTTAGGGCCCCATGGAGCATCGCCCTCAATGAGGTGGGGCTATGGGGGGCACCAGGGGTCTCTCATTTTATCTTTGCCCGGGGCCCTGCAGAGTCTAAGTACAGGTCTCGGGTGAGGGTAGGAGCATAACTAGGTTGAAATGGACCCTTAAGAGCAGAAGGTGGAATGCCCCCTTGTCTCCACCTCTAGGGCACCAGTGGGGTGGTGGTGATGTAGCAGCAGGTGGCTTCCAGGGGGTAAGTCAGGATCCAGACCCCCCTGGGCTGTCACTCATGGGGAATCAGCACTCCACACTCTTCTTGTGGGAATTAGCTCAGTCTCTTTATTTTACATCCATCCACAGCACAGTCCACAGTATCTATCCACAGCTCCTGGGTTGCCGGCTCATCCGCCTCCACCCTGTAGGCCCAGCATAATCTCTTCACAAGCGCAGGAGCAATACCATAGCAACCCCCCAAAGTCCATACAGCCAGGCCTCAACACCAGGTTCTGCCCAAGCCTTCCCCAGGCAGGAGGCACCCTCCTGGGCATAACCCTCGCTATTACCTGGGTCCATGGCCTTCAGCATCTTGGAGAGAATAGAGTGGCAATCAAGGCTTCTTCATGGGAGATGTTGGCCCTTCAGCTGCCAGGCAGAGACTGCTTCTTCTCTCAGTCTTGCCTCTCCTCTTATACTAGCAGAGTGGGTGTGGTCAGGTTCCACTCCTCAGCCTTAAAGGGCCAGTGTCCTGCCCACTCTGTCTTTTGGACTCTTAGCCTGTTTCCTCCACAGGCCGATGTTACACCATGGGCTGGCCTCCCCCAGACCCATGCACATGCGCACAGCCCACCAGCTGGCACCCACAGCCTCCTGCTTAAAGGGGCAGCAGCCCCGCAGAACTGCTTGCTGCTACAGGGGGTTTGCAATCAAATGTCCATGCTAAATCAAGTGCAATCAAATGCCCTCACATCATCATCCGCATGATCATAATAATCCTCATAATCCTCATAGTAACAACAACAATCATAATACGCCAAATGGCGCTCAGAGCACTTAACATAAAATACGATAAAATATAAATTCCATTTAAAACCAGTTTAAAGGGGGAAGATAAGGAGGAGAAACCAGCAGTGGCTTCTGAAAACACCTGGAGAATATATAGATTTTGGGCTGCTTTTTAAAGGTGAAGAGGGAGGAACAAGATGGAAATCTGGAGGGAGCGAGTTCCACACCAAGGGGCCTGTCACGGCAAATGCCAATTTAAGGCACAATGGCAGGATCCCCAAACAGCGGGTGGTTTCTGAGCGCAAATAGCCATCCGTGTGAAGCTCCAGGAGCAGGCCACTAATAGAGCCAAATTAGAATAAATGCCCCCATTTAAGCACCTCATGCCCCACTTTCACCAACCTCTCTTACACCCAACCCTCTCCATTCACGCTCCCCTACCTTTATACTCACACTGTCTCCTACTCCTCCTGCTCCCACCCCTGCCACACCTCCGTCCCTCATTGGAAGCTGAAACCAGCCCCAAATCTAGGCCACAAAATGGTGTCCTAAGTCAGCCTGGAATAGTGGCATAATGCTCCCCCCAAATCTGTGGGAAACAGCTGGGGGAGGGACACTGAGGGAGCAGCAGACGAGACAAGCCCCGTTACTCACCAAGTCCTGGGGGGGGGGGCAGGAATGGTTCAGACTCTCCTCGTGGTGGTGGATGTGTTGTTTGAAGGCTCTTTTCCCGGCGGGGGTGGCAGTCGCAAGGTCAGGGTCCCACACTGCATGGGAGAGTGAAGCGCTGCGTCTTCCTCCCTTCCCAGATGCAACTATATTGGGGGACAGAGCTATTGTTGTCCCCTCACACCCTTTGTAGGGGACGTGTTCCCTCATGTCCCCCATAATAAGTATGCTCCACAGGTGGTGAAAGTCAGCCCTGAAACTCTAAAGCTGCTACCTCAGTCAGTGCTAAGGGGCCCAGAGGAGGCTGAAGAGAACTCTGCTGATCAGAACTTGATGCCTGAGTTAATCAGTCTCTGGAAGATCAGAGTTACTGCCTAAGAGTGTTTTCACATGGACATTTCAATAAGAATTAAAAGCTTAATTATTACTATGTTAGCTGTCCGTTTGAATGTTGCAACTCAAGGGTTAGGGAAAACATCAGTATTTTTTTTTTAATTAATTATTATTATTATTATTATTAATAACAAACATTTATATATTTATTTATTTATTTATTTTATTTTTCAAACTTATATCCCGCCCCCTCCTGCAATGCAGCTCGGGGCGGCTTACAACAATAATAAAAATATTTAAAACAGTTAAAATATAAATATAAATATAAAACATCAAAAACAGGGTTAAGAACAATAATAAATAAATAAATGGGCAGGGGATTAAAATCACCCTCCCCCTCCCTCCCTCCCAAAGGCCTGGGCAAACAGCCAGGTCTTACAGTTCCGCCGAAATGTCAAAAGGCTTGGGGCCAGGCGAGCTTCCTCCGGAAGGGAGTTCCACAGCCGCGGCCCTATCACCGAGAATGCTCGCTCCATCGTGGCCCCCCGCTTCACACGGGGGACCTCCAGGAGGGCACCCCC
>QEPC01009911.1:1842420-1860841 GCA_003113815.1 Sphenodon punctatus | reverse complement strand
TAGGGCTTACAATCTGAGAGACAGGAGCTGGGGGAGAGACATAGGAAGGGGAACAGAGGGAGAGACAAGGGGTCTAACATTCATGAAGATGCGAGGTCTCAAGTGCACGTACTTGGCCTGGTTACGATGAGAATGACAGCAGGCAGGTCCATGTTGCAAGGATAAGGGTAAATAGACCATAGGTATAGGAAATAGTGGCTCAGCAGGATAAAGAGTCAGACAGAGCAGAGCGAAAGAGGTGAGTTTTAAGGAGAGATTTGAAGGTATGAAAGGAAGGGGCAAGGCAGATGTGGACAGCAAGGGAGTTCCAGGTATTCATAAACCCTCACTTGCTAGGGTTTATGATATCCGGATATCAAACTAATTCTTGATATTGTCCGTGTGAACAACTATCAAGGATTAGTCAACTAATCCTTGATTAAAGTCAGAGAGTCCAGCGTAAAGACCTGAGATTCTTTCCAGCCATTTCCTGCTCTATGGTACATAGGAGCACATGACTGCGGAGTGATCATATTACCTCCGTCATCGTTCTGCAATGCATTGTGGCGCGCCCAGTTTAAATACCCGCAGAAAAAAGGGATGAGCGTCCATTTTATTCAACTCAGAAATCTGAAAAATGAAGAAAATCAGAATTTCTTCAATCCCAGAAATCAGCGCGCCAAGCACGGATGAAAAACTCCATGGGATTGAAATTCATCCCGGAGACTCGAATTCCTGATTAACAGCAAGGTTGTGTTCAGACGGACTGTCAAGGATTAACGTTATCTAGCATTTAAATGTCCGTCTGAACAAACAGGAGCTTGTGAATATTAGATAATAAGATCAGATTCTATCAAGAATTACTTTGTCCGTGTGAAAACACCCTTAGTCCGGCCTCGGTGGCTCACAGCCCCATCTCTCCCCAACCCTCTTTCTGCTGTGACAGAAAACCTTCCTCCGTTGTCTACTGATATTCACATTTTGAGTCTGGAACCTGGTAGAAAATGCCTGCCCTCAGAAGAGGGAGTGGAGCCTTGGGGTCACCACTGCGGCTGCTTGAGGGCCCTGGAAGCTCTCTCCTGCCATCACAGCCATTCCTGAGGGGGCCTGGGAACACCTTTCAGGAGGAGCAGTAGCAGTGACAATGGGGGGAGAAGGCGGGAAGTGGGTCCTGAGGCCTTCTCAGGAGTATTATTTAATTTATTATTTATTTATTTATTCATTTATATAAGCAATTATTATCCTGCTCCTTCTTGCCTCAGGCAATTCGGGGTGACTTACAACCAACAAAACACATACAATAGGGACATAAAACCCCCTTCTTTCCCTCAATCCCCCATCCCTGAATTTTGTGATCCGCTTGTAGCGAGAGGGGTGGGGTAACAATGTACAAATAAAATCCCAACCCACCCTTCCTGTCTCCTCCTCCAGACACCCGGCCGAACAACTAGTGGTGTTTTTAGACATAGCGCTGTTCGGTGTTCTGTAACACAGTGTCCGAGTGTTACAGTGTTTAGACAGACCGTCAACACAGTGTTCACCCCAAACGCTGATTAAACTGTCAAGACCTGGCAGTTGTTCACTTCCAGTGTTTGGGGTGAACACTGTGGTGTGTCTAAACACTGTAATGGTAAGACACTGTGTTACAGAGCACTGAACAGCACTATGTCTAAAGACACCCTTGGTCTTCCACTGCCACCGGAAGGTGAGTATATCCAGACAGAGGCGAATCTCTACTGGAAGGGAGTTCCACAGCAGCAACTGAGCAGCCACTGGGAACGTCCTCCTCATGGACTGGTGGCCATCAGTCTACAATACGGGACCTCCAGGAGGGCACCCCTGGCTGACTGCAGAGGCTTCCCAAAGGCTCAGGGGATGAGGCGATCCCTCAGGGAAGTGGGGCCTAGACCGTTTAGAGCTTTAGAGCTTAACACCAACCCCTTGAATCGGGCCCATAAGACTATTGGCAGCCAGTGCAGTGAGCAAAGAATTGGAGTAATGTGTTTGTATTGGCCCGTCCCCATTAGGAGACAGGCTGCCGCATTCTGAACTAACGGCAGGCTCCGAATCATCACCATATGCAGCCCCACATAGAGAGCATTACGGTAGTCTAGTCTCCAAGTCTAGTTCCCCAAGTGCCATAGTTTTGGCAGGAGCACTCCTGGGCCCTCTTGAGAGGGGCAGCAGTGCTGGTGTCAGTGCACCTGGAGCTCCTTGGGAAGGGCATTTGTGCGGTCCTGCCAATGAGAGGCACAGACAGGCCTGAACTTTGGCAGGTGTGGACATTTATAGGGCTGAAAGTGAAATTTTTGCCTTGGTACAATTCTGTGGGAACTGGGCAGTTTTTTCTGGTCCAATTAGAACTTGAACTGAATGGTCTGAACAGGAAAAAAAAGGAAATTGCCTTCTGCGCATGCGCAAAAATGGCTGCCGCTGTACAACAAGATGGCGGTTGCCATTTTCCGGCATGGCAGCTGCCATCTTGTTGTATGGTGGTGGCCATGCTCAGAATCATGGCTGCCATTTTGTGCATGCACAAAATGTTCCAGTCGGAATTCTGACTGAAAACTTATTTCGGTCGGAATTCCGACAGGAATTTTGACAAGCCATTTCGAATTCGCAGAACTTTTCCATGAAATTGGAATGGCTTTTCTGAACCAGTGCTAGAAGACCAGGGGACTGTCCTGGGCCCTGCAGGGGAAAGGGCCCTGCCAAAAATCCCAGACAGAGGAGCAGTCCCAGGACAGACAGGAACCAGGGCATGGCCTCAGTCGAGCCTGGCAAAAGCAGCAGTGGTGGGTCACCCCTTCCCTCCTCCTGGAATCCCTGGCTGGAGGGGAGGGGGGGACGGGGGCCCTTTGAGGCAGCACCCCCCCCCAAGTGCTGAGCACAATGCCTCCCTGGGAGGAAGAAGGACCCTCCACCAACAAAATGGAGGGGGGAGGGGTTTGCCGTGGCCCTAGATGAGGGCGGAGACAGAACACAGGGATTTTGGAAACCCCGTGTGCTTCGAAAGGGGAGGCAGAACGGGGAGCGGGGAATCAGGTGCCCCATCAGCGGGAAGCTGATTGGTTGAGGCAGGGCTGGTTTCTTCCCCTTTCTTGGGAAAGAGGGGCGGGGATGAGAGTGTTTCTCCTTCGCGTGCTTTCTCCCAGGAGTGAGTCATTGCGCTCGGCCCCTGAAGACAGTTTTTAGCACCCACCCTCCCATCCCTCGAATACTGTGAGCAATGTCTGGTTGCCTTTAGGAGGCCGAGAAGGAATTTTAGCAGGCAACTTCAGCATTACGGGTTGCCTGTTGGTTTTGCCTTCTCCGCAGTATTTGAACTAGGTTAAAATTAGCATAAACACCAGCAATTTGCATCTAATTGGTTTAATTGATGACATTTGATTGGCAGCCAATTTAAAATAGTTTAATTATAATTGGGCAGGTAATTGCAATGAGGACAAATTACATGCATTGATACTAATTTGGCATAATTTGAATCGTTCGTACATTGCAATGTCGCACTCTGCGGGGGTCCAGTATGGCTAAGAGGTTGTAGGTTAGGTAATTTTAGGATAAAGTAAGAGTCATCTCCATAAGAGATGGGGGTGCGATTCCCGGTGAGGAGCAGGACATGGCTAACACCGGGATCGTGCCTCTGGGAGGGGTGTCAAGTGGGGGAAAGGGCAAGCATGGCCCTCGAACGTAATGACGCCATTTTCCTTACTCGTGCCCACACGGGCAAATGGTTCCCCCGTTCGGCCTTGGCCAGGGAGCTGTTCGAAGGGGAAGTTTGGTAAAGGTTATGGGGCTGGCACTGGAGGGCATCTCCAGGTCAGTCACCTGTTTTAATGTTGACAAGGTTAATCAGGTTAAAATACTGGACCCAGGATTGCTTAGCGGCAATATCACCAACTTTCTCGCTCTGATTGGATTAAAGAGTGTGGCCATTTAAATTCATGACTGTCTCCGTGTCTCATTTCTGGGGGTGCGCCGGCAAGGAAGAGGGGGCCATTTGGGCAGAGCTGTGCTGTGGTCTTCCCTCCCTTGTTTCAGGTCTTCTCCCCTGCCTTCTGTAGGGCCAGCCTTGGACACGGGGCCTCTGAAGGCTGATGGCTGGAGATATAGGCCCCTGCCTCCCTGGTCTAAATCTGGCTCTGCCGTCTGGGTCTTGGGGAGCTTGCAGGGAAGTGGGTTGGGCTGTATACACACTGGTTTGTTGATTTCTTTCCGCCCTGATGCTTTATCCTGTCTTTCCTTCTTACCCTGTCCAGCACTTTCACTGATCCCTGCTGTGATTTCAGTCCCCGGCGATAGACCGAGTGTTATCAGAGGGGGTTTAACAGGGCAGGTAGATGATTAACCGTTAAAG
The DNA here is from genome assembly GCA_003113815.1 of Sphenodon punctatus. NCBI lineage: Eukaryota > Metazoa > Chordata > Lepidosauria > Sphenodontia > Sphenodontidae > Sphenodon > Sphenodon punctatus. Next base: position 1,856,505 of record QEPC01009911.1, on the reverse strand, counting down.
CAACAGAGTTTGCTGACCCATTAACCAGAGAGGAAAGGCTCCTCACTTGCTAAACAAGGCCTGCCATGCTAATGACACCCACGAGGCTCCCATCCGAGCCGGACACACGGGTCTGAATCCAGGCAGCAGGGGCATAGCTAGGTTGGAGTGCGCCAAGGGACAAGAAATGGACTTGGGCCCCCCTATCCCCCCCATCCTCTCCTCTGTCCCCCTCCTGGGGGCACTGGGATTCCCCCCCCTGGGCGGGGCCCGCACCCACTTACCCGCTGAGCTGGGAGGCAAGGGGGGGATCCACGCGGGGTTCAAGCGGGGGCCGAGGCTGACGCTGCCCACGCGGGAGGCTCCCTCTGCAGCTGCAACAAAGGACTTCCGCCCCAGCGGGCCTGCTGTTGTAGCTGCAGCTCTGCCGCTGCCACGACTGCATTGAGCCAGACCCCTCCACCCGGTGGCTCCTGGCCCCGCTGTGGCTCTTGCAGGGCAGCCATGGCCTGGCCAAGGCAGAGACACGGTGGGCGGGTGCCTCGCCCCTTGCCTGCAGGAGTCCTGGCTTCGCAGCCCCCTCCCCCACCTCGCTGGATGCCCAGCCTGCCCCTAAAGCCCGGCTCTGGCTGTGCCTCCTCTCCCGGCCAAATCCCATTCCTCCTGCTTGGCCCCACGCCAGTCTGAGCCTCCTGCAGAGCAGCCTCGCCGCCGCACTAAGCGCTCCGTCCAATCCTCCCCTGGGCTGGAGCTTCGCCCCCCCCTCCCCCGGCCCCATCGCCTCTCAGCGGGAGCTCATCTCCCAGCTTGCCAGGTGTGCTAAGGTTCAAGCCACGTGGCAGAGACCCGGAAGTAACTCTGGTTCTCTTCCACGTGGAGGACTCGCACGCTTGACCCGCCCCCCCATAACCATACATGGCTATGGGGGGGCAGGTCAAGCATGATGTCAGCCCACGGCTGGCCAATGGGGGGGCCTAGCAAGCACATTGCATTGGCGTGGGCGCGGCAGGGGAGGGGGGCCCATTCGTCAGGCAGCAGGGGTGAGAGGGGGGCGGGCAACATTAAAAAACAACAACAAAAAAACCCAACTCAGGGACAGGCGGTCGGGGCCGGGCGGCTTAGCTACCATAGGGATGGGCCCCCCAGCCACGGTGGGCCCTGGGACAAATGTCCCGCCTGTGCCCATGCTACGCTCCTGCCAGGCAGGTATCAGAACCGCCATTCGCCAGTTGGAAGCTGGGGGAATCCTTCTCCCAAAATGGTGCTTTGGGTTTCCAGGGTGGGATTGCAATTGCCCATGGATATTTCCTGGACTTGGTATGTCTGTGTGTTGCTATGTGGTTGCCTTTAAGTTTCAAAATGGGATAACGTAGACAGAAAGTTGAGGAACTATTTATTTAAACTTAACACCTCGCCTTCCCCCCCAGGGCTCAGGGTGGCTTACAATGTATAAAGCATATAAAGATCCCCTTTAAAAACACACAATGCTACCCGAAAAAACCCTCACCCAGCCCCTAAGCCTGCCTGCCGAATGCTTTGGCAAAAAGGGAAGTCAGTCTTACATCACCTCTGAAATACGCTCGGGCTCGAAGCCTGATGCACCTCCGGGGGAAGGGAGTTCCACAATACTCGGGCAGGAACCAAGCACATCCCGCCTCTCATCTTCATATGTACATGATGTGTGTGTGTGTGTGTATCCNTGAGGACAAATTACATGCATTGATACTAATTTGGCATAATTTGAATCGTTCGTACATTGCAATGTCGCACTCTGCGGGGGTCCAGTATGGCTAAGAGGTTGTAGGTTAGGTAATTTTAGGATAAAGTAAGAGTCATCTCCATAAGAGATGGGGGTGCGATTCCCGGTGAGGAGCAGGACATGGCTAACACCGGGATCGTGCCTCTGGGAGGGGTGTCAAGTGGGGGAAAGGGCAAGCATGGCCCTCGAACGTAATGACGCCATTTTCCTTACTCGTGCCCACACGGGCAAATGGTTCCCCCGTTCGGCCTTGGCCAGGGAGCTGTTCGAAGGGGAAGTTTGGTAAAGGTTATGGGGCTGGCACTGGAGGGCATCTCCAGGTCAGTCACCTGTTTTAATGTTGACAAGGTTAATCAGGTTAAAATACTGGACCCAGGATTGCTTAGCGGCAATATCACCAACTTTCTCGCTCTGATTGGATTAAAGAGTGTGGCCATTTAAATTCATGACTGTCTCCGTGTCTCATTTCTGGGGGTGCGCCGGCAAGGAAGAGGGGGCCATTTGGGCAGAGCTGTGCTGTGGTCTTCCCTCCCTTGTTTCAGGTCTTCTCCCCTGCCTTCTGTAGGGCCAGCCTTGGACACGGGGCCTCTGAAGGCTGATGGCTGGAGATATAGGCCCCTGCCTCCCTGGTCTAAATCTGGCTCTGCCGTCTGGGTCTTGGGGAGCTTGCAGGGAAGTGGGTTGGGCTGTATACACACTGGTTTGTTGATTTCTTTCCGCCCTGATGCTTTATCCTGTCTTTCCTTCTTACCCTGTCCAGCACTTTCACTGATCCCTGCTGTGATTTCAGTCCCCGGCGATAGACCGAGTGTTATCAGAGGGGGTTTAACAGGGCAGGTAGATGATTAACCGTTAAAGCAACAGAGTTTGCTGACCCATTAACCAGAGAGGAAAGGCTCCTCACTTGCTAAACAAGGCCTGCCATGCTAATGACACCCACGAGGCTCCCATCCGAGCCGGACACACGGGTCTGAATCCAGGCAGCAGGGGCATAGCTAGGTTGGAGTGCGCCAAGGGACAAGAAATGGACTTGGGCCCCCCTATCCCCCCCATCCTCTCCTCTGTCCCCCTCCTGGGGGCACTGGGATTCCCCCCCCTGGGCGGGGCCCGCACCCACTTACCCGCTGAGCTGGGAGGCAAGGGGGGGATCCACGCGGGGTTCAAGCGGGGGCCGAGGCTGACGCTGCCCACGCGGGAGGCTCCCTCTGCAGCTGCAACAAAGGACTTCCGCCCCAGCGGGCCTGCTGTTGTAGCTGCAGCTCTGCCGCTGCCACGACTGCATTGAGCCAGACCCCTCCACCCGGTGGCTCCTGGCCCCGCTGTGGCTCTTGCAGGGCAGCCATGGCCTGGCCAAGGCAGAGACACGGTGGGCGGGTGCCTCGCCCCTTGCCTGCAGGAGTCCTGGCTTCGCAGCCCCCTCCCCCACCTCGCTGGATGCCCAGCCTGCCCCTAAAGCCCGGCTCTGGCTGTGCCTCCTCTCCCGGCCAAATCCCATTCCTCCTGCTTGGCCCCACGCCAGTCTGAGCCTCCTGCAGAGCAGCCTCGCCGCCGCACTAAGCGCTCCGTCCAATCCTCCCCTGGGCTGGAGCTTCGCCCCCCCCTCCCCCGGCCCCATCGCCTCTCAGCGGGAGCTCATCTCCCAGCTTGCCAGGTGTGCTAAGGTTCAAGCCACGTGGCAGAGACCCGGAAGTAACTCTGGTTCTCTTCCACGTGGAGGACTCGCACGCTTGACCCGCCCCCCCATAACCATACATGGCTATGGGGGGGCAGGTCAAGCATGATGTCAGCCCACGGCTGGCCAATGGGGGGGCCTAGCAAGCACATTGCATTGGCGTGGGCGCGGCAGGGGAGGGGGGCCCATTCGTCAGGCAGCAGGGGTGAGAGGGGGGCGGGCAACATTAAAAAACAACAACAAAAAAACCCAACTCAGGGACAGGCGGTCGGGGCCGGACGGCTTAGCTACCATAGGGATGGGCCCCCCAGCCACGGTGGGCCCTGGGACAAATGTCCCGCCTGTGCCCATGCTACGCTCCTGCCAGGCAGGTATCAGAACCGCCATTCGCCAGTTGGAAGCTGGGGGAATCCTTCTCCCAAAATGGTGCTTTGGGTTTCCAGGGTGGGATTGCAATTGCCCATGGATATTTCCTGGACTTGGTATGTCTGTGTGTTGCTATGCGGTTGCCTTTAAGTTTCAAAATGGGATAACGTAGACAGAAAGTTGAGGAACTATTTATTTAAACTTAACACCTCGCCTTCCCCCCCAGGGCTCAGGGTGGCTTACAATGTATAAAGCATATAAAGATCCCCTTTAAAAACACACAATGCTACCCGAAAAAACCCTCACCCAGCCCCTAAGCCTGCCTGCCGAATGCTTTGGCAAAAAGGGAAGTCAGTCTTACATCACCTCTGAAATACGCTCGGGCTCGAAGCCTGATGCACCTCCGGGGGAAGGGAGTTCCACAATACTCGGGCAGGAACCAAGCACATCCCGCCTCTCATCTTCATATGTACATGATGTGTGTGTGTGTGTGTGTATCCGCAAGAAGGCGCTCCCAGCTGACTGCAAGGATCATGGTGCAGTGGGATAGGGGAGGTGGTCTTTCAGAAATCTGGAGACCAGGCCGTTTAGGTTCTTATTAGCAGCTATTAGCCAGACAGGATCAGGGAACATGATGGGAGTTGAGGGAAAACAACAGGGAATGGATCCCCCATTGTGACCTGTTGGGTGCTTCTCCCAAGCCACCGTGATTGGCCGCTGTCGGAGACAGGATGCTGGGCTAGATGGACCCAGTATGGCACTTCTTATGTTCTTATGTCCTTAAAGGTCAAAACCAGCACCTTGACTTGTGCTTGGTGAGCTACTGGGAGCCAGTGCAGACTTCAAAGCACAGGTGTAATGTACTCACAGACTTCAAAGCACAGGTGTAATGACCCATCCCCAAGAGCAGTGGGGCCACTGCATTCTGCACCAACTGCAGCTTCCAAATAGTCACCAAGAGCAGCCCTACACAGAGCATGTTGCAGCAACCTAGCCTTGAGGTAATGAAACATGGACAATGGTGGCCAGATCTGAATCAAAAAGAAAAGGCTGTAGCCTCCTCACCAGATGGAGTTGGTGAAAAGTGCTCCTGTCCACCGCTGCAACCTGATGCTCCAGGTGCAGTGAGTGATCCAGAAACGCTATTGCCCTGTCCCCATCCATTTCCTTAAAGTTTCCATTAAATCTGCTCACAAATCCCCAAAGGCTCATTTTTAGGGCACATTGACTAAAGTTTCTTCTCTCACATTTTTTATTTCCGGTGAGAGAGAACTATTTTTGCCTTCCTCTTTTTCATCTGTTGCTTCCCCTACAGTAAAGTTTGCTCCGAGTATTGCCACGGCTGCTGTTATCAACTCCATAATAACAGTAAAGAACCCATTTACTTGGCCAAGTGTTTGGCTGGCGAGGATAGGGTGTGAGATACTGTTTTGTCATAGAAAAGTTTAAAATATTTTTATATGGTTTGAGTTTTTTAAATCCACGGTTTTGAGGGTGAACAAGAGAAGAATTGTAAAGCACGTTGGGTAAAAACAGATGTGACAGTGACCCGCTGTGGCCTGCTTTGTCATGCTTTGGCCTGGACCTCACCTGCACGTATGTGCAGGCAGTGCCAGATGTTGGCCTGGGATTGCCCCAGGCTGTGTTGGGCTCTGACATTGGGGAAACCCTGAAGTCACCGCTCAGGTTAAGGCCTACCTGACTAGGCTAATGCGGGCCACAATGGGCTATTGTGTCTGTTCCCAGACTGCCAATGCGTCCTGGGTGGCCGCACATCCGGCACGCTCCTTGCCCTCCCTGCGCGATGCCCCAGCTGTGAGCATGTCTGTTCGGTGGCCTGACGCGGTTTGGACGGGGTCCGCCACAGCTTCCCGACCCAAGGGGGGGGGGGGCATTGCCACACAGCCGTCACTTCTGTTCTTATCCACTGAACGCCGAAAGCGCTACATAAATGATTAATAACAACATAGAAAATCTTCTAGCATATTGTTATGGATCTGGGGTCCTCTGGGAATGTAGCTCCCCGTTGGGATTCATTTCCTCTGGAATGTAAGTCATTGTACAGGGCCCTCGGCCCCACCGGAAACTCTCCTGCCAGCTTCTTCACAATGGTTCCGACCAGGTGGGGCCAAGTACTGGGTGGGACAGCTTTGCACTGCAGTCTGTGTCTGAGAAGAGAGCTGCAGCCTGGATGGAGTTTGGGGGCAGACGGCTACAGAGAGAAAGCCTTCTGGGGAGCCCCTGTGGTGATGGACGTGGAGGGTTCAGCAGGACCTGACTGGAGGAGTTGGCAGCCGATCCCAGGTATTCCTGTGGACGTGTCCATTTGTAAATGGACTGTTATACCACGCAGTAAGTCTCTGGATTCTCTCTCCTGCTGAAGAAACGGATCCAGTCAGGCTGCCCCTGGAACTTCCACGGCTCAAGGGAGTGGGGTGAGCAACAATCTGATAAACAGCATGCTATCTTGTTCTCTGGAAAAGATGGAGACCACAGCTACAGGGGATAGCACAAGAGGGAATGGGCTTAAATTTCGGAAAGGTAGATGTCAGTCAATTATTAGGAAAAGCTTCGTAACTGTAAGAACAGTTGGGCAACAGAATCAGAGATGTTGTGGAAGCTCCTTCCTTGGATGTTTTCGAAAGCCAGCTGGAGAAGTGTCTGTCTATGGCGTCGTAGGTCTTGGGAGCGGGGGATTGGACAAGAAGAACCTTGAGATCTCGTCCAATCCCTCCAGCTCCATGACTAGAGTGGAAACGAGCACCTGTAAAAAGAGGGACACCCATCAAAATTCCGGTGCTTAAACTGACTCAGAAACAGCAGGTACCAATTGATCCCTGATTGTAATCTGATTTGAGTACCTGTTGTCCTGGAGTGCCCTGGAATGTCGATTTCCGCTCCTGGAATATTGACTTCCTGTACCGATGGTTCAGTTTTCCAATCCCAATGTTTTGGTTTACCAACTGGTAACCGGAAAAGACTGATTTGGGGGTATCCAATCGGGGATACCTGAGATGGTACCAAATTTCAAGCTGGGTTATGATGCTATCCTATGTAGGCTTATCCTTGTGTGATTGCTTCAGCAGTCTATACTCCTCTGGCTTACCTTTCCATTTGGCCGGCTGTACATAAACAAACACCAGAGCCAACGAGCCATTAGGCATATTCTTGTGGCGAGCCAAGACTTGCAGGTCTGCAGAAGCCCAGAGATGTCAGCTAGCTGGGGACGAGGCAGTCTCACTTTCCTCCATGCAGCTTAGTGAGTCCACGGCCTAGGCCGAGCATGTGCCTGAGAGAAGCAATTCATGTCATTTGGGATTGACATAAATTGGGCACTAGCGTGACTCGCACCAGCTCAGTGGAGGGTGGGAGGAGGGAGTGGCTCACCCCCTCACACACTCAAGGCTTTGCCTCCTCAACCCTTGCCGGGAAGGATGCTGCCTGCTTGTTCAACAGAAGCGTTGTTTCCAGATCACGGGAAATAATATTTCCCCTCCATTCTATACTGGCAAGACCTCACTTGGCGTACGGTGTCCAGTTTGGGGTGCTTCATTTTAAGGACAGTGACGAATTGGAGTTGGGGTGTTGCAACTGAGTATCATTTAATTAATTATGAAAATAAATGGAGCCCCATTCGTTTTCATAACTAAGGCAATGAAAACAAATGAATAAGCAAATGACGTTTGTTTGATTTCATTCATTTTCATTTTATAATTATTAATAATAATAATAATAATAATAATAATAATAATAAATCACTGTACGTGTGCAGAGGAGGGTCGATTCCATTCTATGCACGCATGCTGCATGTGTCCCATGTGCGTACACGTACGCGCAAACCGCTATTGCCTGTTGCTATTTCTCGGCAGCGGAGAAATTGTCGGAAACTGTCGCAAGTTCCATAAAGTGTCAGAGATTGCCACAAAGTGTCGGGATGTGTTGCTAAAGTGTCGGAAACGTCAGAAAAACTGTCAGAACTCTTGGATATTGTCACTAGTATCTAAAGTGCCACAGAATACCTTGAACTGTCTCAAAATGTCAGATAGTGCTTCAAATTAATGCCGAATGACTTCAGAGCAGTGGCAAGACTGTCAAAACGTTGGCAGTAAACAGCAAAATGGCAAACAACACTGTCACGTCAGACCTAGTGACACCTTCCACAACTAGAAAGGAAATGTGGCTGTACTAAATAGGGATGGGCAAACGTGGTTCGGAAGTTCGGAGTTCGGCCCGAACTTGGCCTGTTCGGATGGCCGAACCGAACTTCCGAACCGAACGCTCGAACTTCGGATGAGTTCGGGGGTGGGAAAAAGTTCGGATGAGTTCAGATGAGTTTGGGGGTGGGAAAAATGTGACTTCGGGTGGGAAAAATGTGATTGGAAGGGGGAGGCAGCTGAGGAGCAGACTTCCTGGCACCAGGGGTGGACACCAGGGGTGGTTTCAGGGCCAAATAATACCGATACCGAAAAAAAATCAGTTTCGGTACCGATAGCACTTTTTAAAATGTTCGTCCAACTTCGGCCGAACCGAACTCCGCCGATCCGAACAGCCGAACCCGAACTCGGGTTTCGAACCGAACGACCGAACATCCGAACGGCGTTCTGTTCGCCCATCCCTAGTACTAAAGACTTTCTCTTCTCTCTTTTTGTTTCCTTCCAGACCTACCTCCTTTTCCTCCCTTGGGACTATCTCCCCTCCCGCTACCCAGCTTGTACAATCCTCCTTGCCTTCCAAAGATGACAGTAAAACCAAAGGTGGATTGGGTTAGAGAAGAGGGTAAGAAATCCTTGGCAGCTATCAGTGGCATCTCATTCCAGCCACGTTGCTTTCAACTTCCACTATTTATTATCATTCCTAATAAAAGCAGTATGTAAGACCCCGTCCCTCCCTGCCGCCCCGTGCTGGGAGGGCAGCGAAGGCGCTTCACAGTGAAAATATAATAATAACAAAATAGAGTTTGAAAAGCCTTTTAGAAAGCCAAGAACATATTCATAATAATTCTGCAGGGGCATAAGACTCTGGGTTTGATAATCCCTTGATCAGCAGGTCTTGTGTGTCTGCCTCTGTGCTCCATCCACAGGTGCTACGGGAGGCTAAAGGGTAGATCATGCTGTATCAACTGAAGGCCCATTCACGCAAAATTTACCCCCCATCTAAGGGGGAAGTAAACCCTCCAGGTAACCAACAGCTCATTAGGGCATATACAGCCAAAATCTCACCATCCTTTGCGATGCAGCTGAAATTCCCACAATGCATAGCACCAAAATCCATACAACTGCACCATGGGATCCCCTCCAGCCCTAAAAATTGATGATGGGCTGCTTCCGACTTCTCTGAGCTTTGGAAACCATCCAAACTCATATTTAAATGGCAGAAGATGAAGATGAATGTTCAGTCCTTCTCCTGACTCTTTACCCATGAAAGGTGAAATGGGCACAGGAGGTAAAAACAGGGGTGCTTGGCCCCTTCCCTGAGGCGGGTTAAGGCAGGGCTGAACACATGTGCTAGCTTGAGTTGGCCAGTGTGGGGAGACCTTAGCTCAGGCTGCATCCCTGGAGATTTTCCAAGATGCAGTGGGGATGGAGTGCCAGGAAGTGTTCCCAATAGTAATGTGCATCCCCAAAATGTGAAAGAAAGGCCAAAATTGCCATTTCAGGGTTGGAAAATTAAAGCCAAAAAAACCCTGAATGGTTTATTTGGCTTTGATTCATGCCTTTCCTGGTCGTCATTAGGGCTGAAAGGAGAATGCAGTCACATCTTGCGAGAATGGCTGCTGCTTTGACCTGCTGTGGCCCAGGACTCACTAACACATCTGTTTACATGCCACCAGATGTTGGCCTAAGACTGTCCCGGGGTGGGCAGGCGGCTAGCTCCAGCTGCGTCCTTGGAAAATCTCTAGCTAAGGGCCGCCCACACAGGCCAACGCGGGCTAGCACATGTGTTCGGCCCTGCCATACCCACCTCACGGCAGGGGCCACCATGGCTGGTCGTCGTGGCTGTCCATCATGGCAGTGAGGAGGTGGGACTCTGGGGGAAGGGGGTGGGCCAAAGGAATCCCAGGAATTCTGCAGGAACCACAGGAATCTTCCCGGCCATCCTTTAGATGTGCTGGCAGATTCCTACAGGGGATCGGGGAGGGGCTGCACGGCCTTGCGCTGTGTAGCCCACCCCCCGCGCTTGCTCCCCCGGTCACCCGCCCTCCGGGAGACAGGCAGGCGCAGTGGCCAACGCAGCTGCTGCGCTCGATCCCGCATCGTGGTCTGGGCCACAATCTGGAATTGGCCAAAGTAACAGACATTACTTTTGGCCGATTCCGGACTGCAGTCCAGCTAACCATGATTCTGGACCTCCAGGCGGCCAGAGGTCCAGAATCGTGGTCAAAATGATTCCCGCCAGAGGTTCACCATGGTGAACCATTCAGACGTTACGGAACTTTTGGTCACCACAGGGGATTCGCTGTGGTTGACCGTGGTCTCGTAACGTCTGAAATTACCCTAGGGTTCAGTTCCTTGCTCTGACAAGTTCTGGGGTAGGGGATGTGGCTTCTGAGATAAGGTGTGTGGCTTTTGGGGTGTGGCTTCTGGGGGTAAGGGCCGTGGCTTCCAGAATGGCAGTGTGTGGCTTTCAGGGCAAGCTTGGGTGCTGGAACGTTTTTTTTTTAAAAAACCAGTAAACACCTGGTTGTTGAGATTATGCTTGCAAGCTTTCCGGCCAAACCTTACCAGCGACAGTTGGTCCAATAAAAAATCTCTTTTGAACTACTTTGTCTCCATCGCTTATGTTTGCGTCCAACATGGAAACCGCCCCTTCTCTCTCTCTAGGCAACCACTAAATCTGAGTAATGATGGGGAACCTTTTCCATCTCGTGGAACGCTGAAAATGAGTACAGGCTCTGCTGGTTGGAGTTGGGAGCAGGCGTGATTAAGGATTGTCCTCAGGTTGAGGGAAAGAGGAAGGGGAAAGTCCAGATCATGGACCTGTGCCATAGATCCATCCCGCTCTCCTTGAGTGCATGTCCTCATCTCCGCTCCTTTCCTCTGAGCTCACTCTTTCAGTGCTTGAGAGTAAAGCCTAGGGTTGAAACTTGCCCTCGCATTCTTGCATAATCTCGGCCAGGAGCTGTTTCTTGCCAAGATTTGCGAGAATGAGAATGGGTCGGGAATGGGTTGATTCTCAACCCGGTTTCACACGAAACATGCATGGCCAAAAACCAGTGCTGCGCATGTGCGAGATGGCTGCCGCGGCCATTCTGTGCATGCACAGAGCCATGTTTTGAGAATCTTGCGAGATTCTCACAAACCTCGGCGAGAATGCATGAGATCTCATTGGGAGTTGTGAGAATCTCGTGGATTCTCATGAGAACGACACGTGTTCTCGCGAGACTGGATCTATGCAGAGGCATCGCTATCACAGGCGCAGCAGAGGCAGCCGCGCCAGGGCCCTCCAGCCTGGGGGGCTCACCCCACCCCATGTAGAATGCATATGCCCACAGGAGTGGAGTGCCCCAACAGGGGGGCTATTTTGTCTTCTGAACCAGGGTCCATTCCCCGCTTGCTATGCCTCCATGGGCCAGATTCAGGAAATGGAAAGGGGCCAAATAAACAACAGCTGCTGGGATGAAGGCTCTCCAACCATGTTCTAAGATCTCAACAGTTGTTCAGTTTTAACCGCAGGGCATTTTTAGAGGAGACGCTGTTTCTTGCAGATTGCAGAGTCTGGGAGAAACAAACTCACACAGGGTGTGTGTGTTAGATGTCCCCCGTCTCCCCACCCCAGTACTGGACGTCGGCTGGCACCATTGAAAACAGCGCACTCACGCATGGACGGAGATCCAGACGTATGAAACTCCAGCCGAATTCCAGTATCGGGGAGGGGGGAGGGAGAGAATGGGGATCCCATGCCCCACGCACGCCACGTGCATCCCGCGTGGAAACAGTAGGCATGGATTGCATTGTGCCGCGCGGATCCCACTTGGGATTGCGACCAATTCCCCCCCAATGCGAGTTTGTTTCTCCCGGACTCTGCAATCCATGATAAACAGTGTCTCTTCTAAAAAAACCCACCTCAGCCTCCTCCTCTGGATGGGTGCAATTCCTCACCCCTGGCATTATTGTATTTGCAACTGATGAAGAGAAAACTGGGACTTTCCTGCTTGTGTGCATTATTTATTTATTTAAATCTGTATCCCACCCTTCCCCAAAGGGTCAGGGTGGCTAACAACAGGCATAAAACATAAAAATCCATAAAAACAAAATACAAAAAAAAACCCTCAAACCCTCAACCATCCCACAGTCCCCCCAGAAAACACCCAATACCACCTCCCCCACATCCCACTCCAACCCCCCTCACAACCCTACCCTAACCCACCCAGAAAACCCCTATCCCTCCCTGCCAAATGCCCAATGAGGAGAAAGGTCTTACACCGCCTCCGGCAGATGCTCAGACTCGGACTCAGCGGAACCTCTGGGGGAAGGGAGTTCCACAGCACCTCACTCCCCGTGAGCTCTCACTAGAGTAACCAATGGTGCCCACAGGGAGTCACTTCTGGCTGATCACAGGGCATGGAAGGACAAGTGTTCCTTTTGATATGTGGGGCCTAGACCGTTTAGGGCTTTAAAGGTCAAAACCAGACCCTTGAATTGTGCCTGTAATGCTATAGGGAGCCAGTGCAGATCATGGAGTACCGATGTAATGTGCTTGCGGCGTCCCACCCCTGACAGGAAGCAAGCTGCCACATTCTGCATCACCAAACATGAGGTGTTTATTTTGAAGTGGGGGCCACATATCAAGCCTTCCTCCTTTTAAAATGCCCTTCATGGGAAGCCCTTTATTAGCATGCAAGGAATCTTTTAACAGCCATGTCCCTGGCCAGAGAGAGAAGGAAGGAGCAAAATCAAATCAAATACCAAGCGGAGAGAAATCGCTACCATTCAGCTAAAAATAAAGGGTTTTTCGGCAGCCCTGGAAAATACTCGACACACATTCGATGGGTGGGCTTGATATTGGGACTACAAAAATATTTTCCCTCCGTTTGTTTCTGGCTGTCGTGCAGCTGAGGGGCTGCCAGATCTCTTGGCTGGGTTGGGATCTATAGGATGGGGAAGGGAGAACTCTGCTAGCTAATCCTTATGACTTGAACAGAAGCGGTTGGTGGGTGAAGGGGGGCCGGGGGAGGAACGACCTCCGCTTAGTTCTACTGCAAAAATTCCGAGGTTTAGAGCGACCGCGGCTGGGAACAATTTTGGGAGTAGGAGAAGGCCGGCCTTCCCAGAGCAGCTTGCATAAAACATGGGAAGGCTCGTGCCTCATTAGGAGAAGGGTCTTGGGGAACTAGGGAGGGAAAGAAAGGGCAGCATAAAAAAAATGCAATAGGAAGAGACAACAGATTGGGGAAGGGAAAACGTCCCTTTAGACACAGGGGAGGGCGAGTAGCACTAGCGAGGCAGGAAGGGGGGGTCTATGGGGAGTAGCACTAGCGAGGCAGGAAGCGGGGGTCTATGGGGTGGCACTAGCGAGGCAGGAAGCGGGGGTCTATGGGGGTGGCACTAGCGAGGCAGGAAGCGGGGGTCTATGGGGGTAGTACTAGCGAGGCAGGAAGGGGGGGGTCCGTTCCGGTGGGGATGTGTCTGGCCCCGGACCTTCCCTCCTTTTGAAAAAGCTTTAAGACTTGGCTGTTCCGTCAGGTGTTTGGCGGGGGAGATGGGTAGAGGGTGGAGGAGGAGAGGGATGGGGGGGAGTGGTATGTTTTTATAATATTATGATTTTATAATTGTTTTATGTTGTGGTAAGCCGCCCCGAGCTGAGGGGCGGAATATTAAGTCTTTTAATAAATAAAATAAATAAAAATTGACCCTATTCTGACGAACAAGAGGTAAACCGAAATAGCTATTGAATTGAAGCAACTACCCGACTTCAGTAGCATTCAGACAAACAATGTAAACTGAAGTAACTACTTCAGTTTAATTCAGTTGAGGTCGCTGCTCCACTTTGGTAGCATTCAGACGAACAGCGTAAACCAAAGTCACGCTGCAGCAATCTCCCTACCCCCACCCTCAGCTAAGACATGATCACTGAACCGTGGTTGCCACTTTCCCACTGATGAAGATTAGTGCTCACACGACCAGTTACTGTGAATTACAAACTGAAGAGGAAAATGTACACCTGATTGTTTAGGAGTACAATACATACTTCTCTCCCTGCTCCTGAATAAGGTCAGTTTAGTGCTCTGTTCGTGTGAATGCTTCAGGTGTAAAACTGAATTAACTGGACATGGGAACGTGGCCTGAATGTCCCTTAATGGGTGGGTGGG
>QEPC01009911.1:1815516-1829802 GCA_003113815.1 Sphenodon punctatus | reverse complement strand
GGCCGCACTCTTTATTCAAATCAGAATTACATTAACAAATGGGTGGGGGCAAATCGCCTAGTGCGATGCGGGTCCAGTACTTGAACATTGACCTTGTAACAAAACCTAACAACAACAGGGGTGGTTTCGATGTACCCTCGTTTACCACCCCAAGCGTGAACATCACGCTTCCCCCTTCTCAGCAGCCCAAGCCGCAGGCGAAGGGGACTCACACATTTGATGTACGAGTAAGGATAAAGGTGCCTACAGACGGGGGACCCTACGTGTCCCTACCGTCCCCGCTCGACACCCCTCCAAGGGAGGCGGCCCCGCCGTTTGCAATACCCTGCTTTACTGCGGGTGGGCCTCCCCATCTCTTAAGGAGATGACTCTTTCTTATGATCCCTATAACCTAAATTAACTTACTGTACTGGACCCCTGCCAGAGTGCAACAAGTGAACGAGCACAACAACACCCCGTTCCGAGGGAGTAATTCATTAGCCACTCAGCTACACTGCGAGGAAGGCAAAAAACGAGACCCTTATTCAGGCCTGATTGGGGGTACTCGCAAAAATTCCTTCCTGGTCCCGAATGGCAACCGGTTAAAAAACCCGTAGTGCAGGGGGAGGGCTGGGTGGGTGCCGTTTCGTTGCAGCTCCGGCGCGAAGTGAAGCCGGAGCTGAGATCCTTGTATTGCGCAGGCGCCGCCTGCATTCCTAGTTGCCGGCCGGGGTTGCCTGGCAACCCTGGCCGGGACCCTTCTAGCGCGCCAAGACTCTTCCCGCCGCCGCGGCTGCTGCAACCCCGGTAGCGGGAAAAACCTCCCAGCTGTCCCGCTCCCTGTCAAGCGGGCGCGGCAAAGGGCCTGCCGCCCGCAACCCCCATACCGGAGGGGCGAGCGGAGGCAATTGTAAATGAAAATGAACAGATACGAAAACGAAAAGTATGCCTGATGCGCACTCCTCGTTCCTATTCGTACCTGATATTTTCAAGTTGATTTGGGGACCGGAAATTTGTCGGGGACACCTGCTTTTTTGGGTACTCATTTCAGTTCTAGTAAAAACTACAGTTTCAGGAGAACTGGCTACTCTCCAGATGGCCATTTCCTTAAATATATATAATCTTCATTTTTTCCAAATATTTGTCAAGGCCAAGTAAATCATTCAAATGCATTTTTGGATCTGGTTCCTCATTTAGTTTGCACTGTGTGTGTGTAAGACTTGAACTGCTTCCAGCAATAGTCAGTTATTACCATACTACTACTTCTCAATAAAGGTGTGTTGTTTTTTTTTAATTGTGCCTGAGCTGAAATGGGGAGCTCATTTCCTACTAGGGATGGGCGAACAGAACGCGGTTTGGATATTCGGACGTTCGGACGTTCGGTCCGAAATCCAAGTTCGGGTTTGGCTGTTCGGTTCGGCGGAGCTCGGTTCAGCCGAACTTGGCCGAACAACCAAAATTAGCGCTATTTCAGGGCCGGTGTGATACCGAAACTGAATTTGAATTTTTTTGTTTGTTTGACCCTGAAACCACCCCTGGTCTCCACCTCTGGTGCCAGGAAGTCTGCTCCGCAGCTGCCTCCCACCTTCCAGTCACGTTTTCCCCACCTTCCAGTCACGTTTTTCCCACCCCGAACTCATCCAAACTCATCCAAACTTTTCTGAACTGTTTGGCCGTTCAAGCGTTCGGTTCGGACGTTCGATTCGGTCGTCTGAACAGGCCAAGTTCGGCCCGAATTCTGAACTTCCGAACCGTGTTCGCCCATCCCTATTTCCTACCCGTGAGTAATATCCACATGTTTGAATACCATGGCGGGTATTCAATGGGCTACCTGGTCGGAGACCCAGATACCTGAAAAATGGGTAATTTCAAGGACCAATTTTTGTATTTCCGCCCCCTGGTTACGCATCAATAAATTGGGATGGAAAAGCAAAATAAAAAATATTTTTTTTAAAAAAAAATTAGGATGGGAAACTAGAAGTTGATGTTCTGGGACATTTATTTATTTATTTAGATTTTTATCCCGCCCTGTCCTCTGTGGCTCAGGACAACTTGCATCTTTAAATCTCTCTCTCTCTCTCTCTCTCTCTCTCTCTCTGATATATATATATATATATATATATATATATATATATATATATATATATATAAAATACACAAACCCCCCATAAACAGCTATTCATACACTCACACTGGATCTACCCCTGCCCATAAATGGCTGGCCAAATAAATCGGTCTTACGCTGCCTCTGGAAGATGCACAAGGAAGCTCCAAGGGAAGGGAATTCCAAAGCCACGGAGCAGCCACCGAGGACATCTCTCTGCGTGCCTGGGACAGATGGATCTGGGCCAGTGATGGAACTTGCAAGAGGATGCTCTCAGCTGATCTTAGAGGCTGCAGAGACCAGGGACATATGGAGGAAGGCGGTCCTTTAGACAGGTAGGGCCCAAACTGTTTACGGCTTTATATGGCAAAACCAGCACCCTGAATTGTGCCTAGAACACTAATGGCATCCAGTGCAGACTCTACAGCACTGGTGTTATGTGCTCCCGGTGACCCACCCCTGCGAAGAGGCGGACCGCTGCATTCTGCACAAACTGCAGCCCCCAAACTGTCACCAAGGGCAGCCCCACGTAGAGCGTGTTGCAGTAGTCTAGTCTCGAGGTAATGAAGGCATGGATGATGATGGCCAGATCCCCATTGGAAAGAAAGGGATGCAGCCATCTCAGCAGATGGGGTTGATGAAAGGCAACTCCTGGCCATCGCCACAACCTGATATTCCAGACGCAGCTCAGGATCCAGGGACACTCCAAGACTACGAACCTAAGTAACCAGGGGAGGCTGTACCCCATCATTGATGGGTGTCCAAGTCCTCCCCAGGTCACAGGGCTGACCAGCCATCCATCATCACTTCTGTCTTGTCTGGAATCTGCTTCAGTTGACTCACCCACATTCATTCCCTTAGCCAGGCACTGAATAAAATTAAATAGATTTGGGTGTTGTCTGCATATTGATGGCAGCACACCCCAAATCTACGTATGATCTTGCTCAGCGGCTGCCGGCCTCAGCTACACCTTGTACAGGAGGGGAGAAAAGACTGATCCCTGCAAGACGCCACAGGAGAGTGGGAGGGAGGATGATGAACAATTGCCCATTGCCACCTGCTGGAATCTCCCCAATGGGAGAGCAGAACCACTCAAGAGCCATCCCGTGAACCCCTGCCAGGTCCCGCAGTCATGTCATCAACACCTCATCATGATCAACTGTGTCAAAGGCCGCTCAAAGGTCTAACAGGATCGGCAGGGTACAATTTCCCATCAATCTCTCAGTGTAGCTCATCAACCAAGGCCACAAGCATAGAATCTCAGTACTATACCCAGAACGAAAGCCAGAGCGATACGGGTCCAGGAATCTGACAGCATTGAGATGCCCCAGAAGCTACCAGGCAACCACCCGTTCAATAACCTTCCCTAAAAAGGGGAGGTTAGAAACATGGTGATAGCTGTCCAGGGAGTCAGTGTCAAGCGATGGTTTTTTGAGTACCCTGTCCTTCCATAGGGATTTGTTGACAACTCTATACAGCAAAGGCCGCAGTCTCTCCTGGTTGACTTTCACCAACCAGGACAGGCATGGATCCAATTTACAACTGGTTGCCCGCATTGCCCCAAGGACCTCCCCTGCATCAGTGTGTGACACCAGCGGAAACGGATACAAATAAACAGGACAAGACTGAGCCTCCACAACCTCAAATTCTGACTTTGCCATCAAACTAGTGGCTCCCAAGTTGTGGTGAGTACAAGTGATTTTTATCTGCAAAGTAAGTGATAAATTCTTCACAGGGAGTAGCAAATGACTCAACCTCTGGGCGGAAACATCCCGGATTTCCTAGGCTGCCCACCACCTGGAACAGTTCAGTTGGATGAGACTTTGCAGACACTATGGTAGTGGAGAAGAGTTCTAAATTAGGAGCTACCACTTAGGAAAAGAATCTTGGAGTCATTGTGGACAATACATTGAAATCCTCAGCTCAGTGTGCAGCGGTGGTCAACAAAGCAAACAGGATGTTAGGAATTATTCGGAAAGAGATAGAAAATAAAACTGAAAATATCATAATGCCTATATATAAATCTATGGTGTGACCGCACCTTGAACACTGGGTAATTTCAGATGTTACGTGCTCCCGGGTCACCACAGTGGATTCCCAATGGTGGCGAGCTGGCCAACCCCCTCCCGTGGTCCAGGAAAGCCCCAAACAGATGTGACGGGAGTGGGACCACGGCAAGGAAATGGATGGACGGACCACGGCCCGGGGCAGTGCAACAGACGTTACGCCGATGCTGGACCGTGGTCAGAACACCCAGAAGACACTGGGGCAGGGCGGGAGGCAGACATGGCTGACTGAGGGCAAAGGAAACCAAAAGCGTCAAAAGGCAACACCCTCACAAGGGAAACGGGAAGGGAGGGGGAGGAGGGAGAAGAGCAGCAGAGGCAGCACACACAGCAGGCACAGGGAAGCCACGGACACTGCAGAACACAAAGCACACACACACACACGCCAGGGCGCAAACACACCTGAACGGGAAAGGAAGGAAGGAAGGAAGGAAGGGGCAAGCACACCAGGAAGGCCAACACACACAGCACCACGGACACGAGGGGGCGGGGGGCGAGGCAAGGAAGCAGAGGGGACCGGGCTGGGAACAGTCCAGGACACGGTGAAAGGCACCCAGAACTCTACTGACAGCACAGGCTGCACGGGACACCCAACAGCAACACAGGCAGCCCAGATCACAGGGGTCCCCACAGGGACAGAGCAGGGTCACAGGGGGAGGGCATACAAGCTGGGGAAGGCACCGGAGTGGTCCGAGGCAGGTCCAGACGGCAGGGATCCCCTGCGCTGATGCAAAGGCACAGCTGGGGACGGAGGCGAGATGGAACAGGCAAGCGGCATAGGCAGCCACCCCCAGCCGGGAGGCGCTGTCCATGGGCCCCAGACCCGCACAGTCACGGAGGCACCCAGGGGGCGGGGGGGGGATCAGGGCATGGACACAGGTGAGCGGGCGGCCATGCAAGGGGTGACAGCACCACGGGGAGACCCGGTAGCGGGGTTAGGCAGCAGGAACCAGCCAAAACGGGGGCCGTGCATGGAGAGGAACATTAGAGGCAGCGAAGGCCAGGGGGTGCCCGTGGAGGGGGCACAGCGACACAGGCGAGCGGCACGGAGGCAACCGACCCAGCCACAACACCAGCGAGGCCGGGATGGCAAGGAGCAATCAGCCAGTGCCCAGAGCCGGCAGGGAGGTGCAGGGAGCACACGGTGAGGCACACACCCATGGCAATGAAGACACAGGGGGCCTCACAGCCAACTGCACGGGGTCACGAAGGGGCCCGGGATGGGTCGGCCCACCAGATGCACATAGTGGGGCCACTGAAGCATGCCCCGGCGGTATCCCATCCCCGCCATGTGGTGGGCAATGAGGTAGTAGGCCTCAAATGGATCCGGGCAGGCGAGCCCCACCTGAACATCAGCATGGGACCACACAGCAGCCACTGCCGCCAGCTTCTGTCCGTCGGGCTCCGACAGGGTATAGTCAGCAGCAGGGGGCCATGGCAGGTGCCCAAGCTCCAACAGGTGGTGATACGCTGCCCCACACAACTGCTGGTAGCCAGGGGCCCTGTGTATGCAGCAGAAGAAGGAAACGGCCAGGGCAGGGCCCCCCTCCACCAGATAGGTCACGAACTCGGCCAGGGCACAGACCAAGAGGGTGGACGCGGTCTACGCCACGGACCATGCCACATGCAAGCACCTCATCTCCGGAATGCGCCCATCGGAAAAGGGACGGAGGCCCAGTGCCTTAGCATGGAGCTGGCACACGCTACCGCTTGTCTCATAGCCGAAGTAGCGAAGGCCATAGCTCAGACTCGTATAGGCACCAGAGAGGGTATCCGGGCAGCACAGGAGCAGTTGTATGGCCGGGGAATGACACAGGTCACAGAGGGCCATGGTCTCCTGGACGGTCCAGCTATGGGGGGTGCCAGGCGATCTGGGGCGCGGGAGCCCCGGGGCAGCACTGCCAGCCATGGTCCAGCGGGCACAGGGTCTGAGCAGCAAGGAAAGAGGGGCCCCATGATGCCATGTGGGCTGGGGAAGGAAGCAGGGGAGCTCCAAGGACACGCGATAAGGCCACAGGCTCAAACAAGGCATGGCTAGCGAGCGATGCGTGGGGAGAGGACCCAGCACAGCTGCAGGAACCGAGCACACAGTTTGTCCAGCAAGCACTGATAGCAGGGAGGTGATGACAACAGGTAACCATCTGTGGACCGCACTGACAGGAGTGCAGGTGCACCCACGGGAGGGGCGTTGCATGTAGGAACACACTGGCCGGCAGGCAAGCGTAACTGGCATGAGGAGCCCAGGGAAGGCCCCACCAGCACAGCTGATCAGCCCCCGACCAGCTGGGGGTGGCCGATAAGGGCACGCTGGGGCCTGCCCCACAGGTGTGCGGGTGGGACACAGAGCTGAGCCGGCCCCAGGGCCCCCCTTGGGCTGCCATGGGTCATCCCCGGGTCACCACCCCATCTGCACAGGTGGGTCCTGTTTCTGGCCCACAGCTGCCGATCCCCTGCCTCCTTCCTGTTACCATGAGGCAGACATTGAGCTGTTGTTGTGGCTACACCTCGTGTTTATTGTCCCTATGGTGCCCCCTGTGCTCTACCGCTACCGCCCTACCCCCGCCTCACTCGCCCTCCGCTCTCTTCTCCCTTCCATCTTGCACCGTTCCACTTCCTTCCCCTGCTGCTGTGTGCCCTTTAAATCTCCCTCCCCGGTCTGTGTGTTGTGCGTTGCCTGGCAGCGACGCTCCGTGCTTTCACCACAGCTGGGGATCGTTTGTTACGATTCTGCCTGGTGGTTGGGGTTCAGTCGTTACTTTTGGCGGTTTCCCAGTGGGAATCGCTTTCACCGCGCTTCCGGGGATGGTCCCGTCTCGACCTCTGGAAGCGTGGTTGGCTTTGGCCCCTCTGAGTAATTGACTGTGACAAACATCTGGATGCCGCTGATCAGACGTTCACAGCTCTTTGGCCGCACCGTGGGATTGACCGTGGTTCACTGTGGTTGACCGTGGTATCGTCACATCTGAAATTACCCACTGTGTGCAGTTCTGGTCGCCCCTTCTCAAAAAAGATATAGTAGAACTAGAAAAGGTACAGAGATGGGCAACAAAAATTACATAGGGTCCTGTAGAAAAATGATATAACGGCTCCTGTAGGAAGAGAGGCTGGGTAGGTTGGGGCTATCATGAGTAGCATGGAACAAGTTAATGGGGAATGGTTATTTACTGTCTCCAATAGTACTAGAATTAGGGGCTGTCCACATTACATACATTTAACCTTTACCTTTACATATTTGTTAGACCTGTAGTCTACATGTAGCCCAGTGTTTCCTTATGACAGGGGCACTCCGTGAAACTAACCGGTAGTAGATTTAAAACAAATAAAATAAAGTGTTTTTTTTCACTCAACACACAGTAACTTGGGGGCTATCTTGATCTCTTTGACATTTTCAGTTTCAAATCTTGACTTCATTAAAGTCAACAAGAAGTCTCCCACCGATTTCAACGGATGCTGCATTTCACCCTGGTTGGAATATGTATTCTAAAGCTCGACAGACCAAGGCACCGACATGTGATTGACATTTCCCAGAGGGTATCGGTGTCAGAGCAGGAAATGGAGCTCACTCAGTCTTGAGTCCCTGTCGTGTGCACAGTGTTAAGACTACTCCTCTAACTAGACTTCACCTCTAGCCTCTCGGTTTGAGTCACTGGAAGCTGTAATCTAATAGGTTGGCAGCAGCAGACCAACTAGATGACCTCATAGGTATTTTCCTTCTCTCTAACTTGTGTGACTCAATACCCATATGAGCTGGAGTCATTGGATCTCCAAGGTTACACACAGTCCAGAGAGGCAGCTTCGAAGAAGGGAGCGGTCGCCACGGTATTTTACAACAGAAGCTGCATGAAAAAGGAGAGAACTTCTTTGCATTTGCACAAGAGAAAAATAAACAAAGATGCAAACGGGAAGGGAAAAAGAAATAGTGAATAATCATAATTCATAATCCGTAATCTTTAATATTAATTAATTCAGATGCACCGAATAGTTAAAAAATATTTGTGAGTATTTCTGAGGTTACGAGGACCGGTCCCGAGTGTTCGGGCTGGTCTGAGGCCCCCCAGAGAATACACGGGCGGTTTCCGAGGGCGGAGGTGAGGAGAAGGCCAGAGGGAGCCTGGGGGTGCGGGGAAGGAATGAGGAATGAGCCATGGAAGAGAAGGCGGGGCCTAGCAAGGGCTCAGGGGTAGAGTACTCACCCTCGGGGGGGGGGCGGGGTCTGGCAATGCATGGCTTTTAAAAAAGAGAAAAGGCTGAGCATTTGGCCCTTCTGAGCATGCCCAGTTTTTTTTAAAAAAAAAGTTGTTTAAATTGAGCCAGTCCTGGAAGCCATGAATTGTCAGATCCCTCCTTCCCTAGACACGGATCGGTGGTGAGTACGCTATCCTTGAGTCCCTGCTAGTACCCACCCTCTTAAGTCCCGCAACCCTGAGCCCCCACTAGGACCCTGCCCACCTCCTTCTCTGGCCCCCGCTGGCCTATTCTCTCCCTGGCCAGTGAGGGCCAGGGAGCAGGGATCAAGTCCCTGCACTCGGCTGTAGTCAGTCAAGGGTTTCCAAGGACCAAAGTTTCGGGGGCCCATCCTTGGAACTTCGGACCTTGGAAAATCGAGGCGAATACATCGGTTCTCTGTGTTTTCCAAGGAAAACCGAGGACCGAGTTGTAGCACTAATAATAACAATTACAACAACAATAATATTGTTCCACCTTCCTTCCACCAACAGCCCCTCCTCTCCGCCCTGCACTGGCTCCCTCTACGGGAACGCATTCACCACAAGCTCCTGGTCTTCCCCTTCAAGGCTCTTCATGGCCTTGCTCCCCCATATCTCTCTGCTCTTGTATCCTACCATGCTCCTGCCTAGGAGCTTCGTTCCTCCTCTGCCCCCCACCCTCGCCTGCTCACGACTCCCTTGCTCCTCTAAATGTCTTCATCCCTTCTCCCTTGCTACCCCTCATGCCTGGAACTCCCTCCCTGGATACATTTGCTCCACCCTCTCCCTCTCACTTTCAAATCCCTCCTGAAAACCCACCTCTTCCATCAGGCCTTCCCTAGCTGGTCATGAGTGATATTGCATCCTTTCCCCCTCAATCAGAACCTAATTCCCCGTAACTAAGCAAAGCTCGTGAGCCTGCAACTTCTGAACCTCATGAATGTACTCTTGTCTTTCCTGATGTTTACCTCTGCCTTATATCCCCCTCCCTTGTATCTCAGATTGTAAGCCCCTTAGAGGTAGGAACCTGTCTCTGACTGTGGATTGTACAGTGCCAGGTACATTGCTTGTGCTATAGAAATAATAAAAATAAATAAATAATCAAATTTTTATTTTTGTAGCGCTTCCCTGCCTTTAAATGGCACTTGGAGCACTTTACAGCCATGAAGTACAATATAAAAACAATATTAATTATTATTATTATTAATATTATTATTATTATTATTAGCAAGCATTTATATGGTGCCAGCAATGTATCTCGCGCTTTACAAAGTAATGGAATAGACACAATCCCTGCCCTAGGGCTTAAAATCAATTTCAAAGGGGAAGATAAAGAGGGAGGAAATACTACATTAAGGAGAACCTGCCGTGGATCTTGAAACCACCTAAAGAATAAATGAGCTTCCAGGTGCTTGTTAATGGTAAGGAGGGAGAAACTAAGATGGACATACGGAGGGAGGGAGTTCCACACTGAGGGGGCCGCCACAACAAAGGCCCAATCAACCGTCAACTTAAGACACAATGGTGGTGTCCCCAAACAGTGAGTGGTTTCTGAGTTCAGATAGCCATCAGTATGAGGATCCAGGAGCAGTTCTTGAATATAGCCAGGGTCTGTACCGTTCAGGGCCCTGAAAACCAGCAAGGCAGTCTTAAAATCAATCCATTGCTCTACAGGCAGCCAATGTAGAGAATGCAGGCCGGACATAACATGATCACAGCTGCCCATAAGCAGTAAACAACCGCGCTGCACGTTCTGAACAAGCTGCAAGCGACAGAGAAGCACCGCTGGTAGCCCATAGGAGAGGGAGTTAGAAAAATCAAGAAAAGGGCTAAAATAGAGTGGAAACAGGCAGTGGGTTTATTATTCTCTGTATAATTCAAATCTTCACGTAGCTCAAGTACATGACCAAAATGGGTACTTGCAGAACCGTTTTTCACCTATCCTAGTATGGGTTTATAAAATTTGTTTAAAACAAAGGGTTTTTTGTTCAGTTATTTCGATTGTTTGGCCGTCTTGGTTTTCCGGTTACCTCATTTTTGGCAATTGCACACGTGCAATAGTGCATGTTGTCAAAATAGCATAACCAAAATACCAAAATGACGAAACAACTGAACTAAGAGGAAGAGGAGGAAGAAGTGAAGCAGATACCCGACAAAGTATAAGCAGGTTTTGTTTATTACCCAAACTGCTGTTTATGGTTTTGGTAGAGTATATGGGTGCTTTTAGATGTTACCGGTGGAGGCAGGAAAACTTGCACAATTGCAATCGTGGCTCTGTTATTGCAAGGATTAGTGCCTGTGAGACTGCATTGATCCCCTTGTGCACGTTTTCCCTGCCTTCCTAGGGAATGTATGAAAGCACCCTATTGGATGTGTTTACCCATTTTGGGGGTACCCATTTCAGCTCCAGTAGAGTTGAAATGGTTACCTAATTTAGTACCTGCATTTTTGAGCACCATATTGGGTACATGATAGGCCACCCAATCACTGGTTGGGTACTCCACTACCCCATAAATTGGTAATTTCTGATAACAATTTATCGATTTTTTTGGCTACCGATTGGTAATTCGGGATAGAAAACCAAAACATTGAATTGGAAACTTGAAAAACTGGGACCAGTATTTGATATTCTGGGACCGGAAGTTGACATTCCAAGACATCGAGTACTCGAATCGGGTACTAACAGGGCACTGATTAGTGGCTGAATGCTGCAGGTTGATTCAGGTACCATAAATTCAATGAGTAAACCTTGTTTCAGCTCTAAGCCCTAGTTAAAAGTAATTTTGTAAGTAATAAAGTAAAAAAAAAAAGTAATTGGAAAAAGTAATAGAAAAGGTCTAATAAGATGAAGAATGGACAAAAGCTGTGAAATGATGATACTTTTATTTTTATTTTCTATCCCTTTCCCAATGATTCTAAGCAGTCACTTTGCCTTTGTGACAAAATCAACCCAAAATAAACAACACAGATACCGGACGGAGCAGAAACGGATATCAGTTATTGCCCGAACGTCCATTTTCAGTTTGGGTGGGGTATATTTGATGGGTTTACCTGTCGTTCCCCCCCCCCCCCCCAGGGTGCTCAATTCAACTATACAAAATACCAAAGGGAAGAAAACACAGATGTAAGACCAATTTCACAATGCTGAAAATGACAAATTTGGATAATTGTTCATGGGAACAAATAGGCATATTATCTTCATGAAGACAAAAGAGGTTTACTCATTGAAGCCCAGTTTTTTTATTACTGCTGTGCACTGAGCTGGTGTTTTCAGTGAAGTATCCACAATAACCGCAAGACCTTTCTCCTGAATGGTTGGTTACACATAATGTAGAACACAACTTTGCGCATGGGGACTTAGGAGTATTTTTTCCTATAGGCATCATCTTGCACTTATCAACAATTTGAATTTAATTTGCTGTTTTATGGAAGAGTCTCCTGGTCGTGTGAGATCCCTCTGCAACGTTTCACCTTCTCTGTCTGTGCCATAGGCAGCCAGTCCTGTGCTGGGTGTAGCTTCTCTCCTCAGAGAGAGAAGGCAGGATCCAAAGCCTTTGATTGGCAGTCTGAGCCTGGGGGAGGAGCCCCCACCCCCCAGGGATGGGCGAACAAAACCGAGTTCGGAAATTCTGTTCGGTTTGAAAATCGAGTTCGGGTCGAGAGTTCGGTTTGGTCGACCGAACTATTCGAGTTTGGTCGAATTCCGAACTTCCGAACCGAGTTCGTACATTCAAAACTGGGTTTTTTGGCCTTCCGAACTGGTTCAAATTTGACCGAACAGTTCGGTCGAATTCAAGTTCGGTTAGAAAGTTTGGTTTGGTCGACCGAACTATTCGAGTTTGCTCTGGACTCCGAACTTCCGAACCGCGTTCGCACATCCCTACCCCACCCCCCCGGCTTTGCCACCCAGAACTGTTCCTGCCACAGGAAAGAAAGGTTCAGTATCTATGAAGCCTTAAATGTCTTCATTCTTTTTCTTTTGCTTCTTTACTTTTATTTTATCCCCTAGGGCACTAGTTTAGTTAGAATGGGGAGAGGGTTGTTTTACCCCTCAGTCCCTTTGGGACCCCTTAGAGGAGCAGGCTTCCCCCCCTCCCCAAGATCTCCCCCCTTTTGAGGGAGGGGAGCACAGGGTGTTGGGGTTGTGTCTTTTCTCCGTGGACACAGAGTCCAACGGTGCCAAGGGCCTCTCAGGCCTATGGTCTCTGACAGGGCGAGTGCGCAGGGGATGCCCCCCCCGCCCCCCCAGAAGGGTCAGATCCTCCCTCTAAGAGGAGGTACTGGGACAAAGCCGAGTCCCATACTGGCCCAGTCTGGCCTCCCACTAGGGAAACTCCCAGGTAACTGGCACCCTGCCCTCCTACCCCTTTGGGGATACAGTCAGACAGGCAAGACTCTTACTAGGGCGTCTCAGACAGACGACAGAGGGGGTGAGTAAGCCCCACTCATGCAGTTCGTGTGCCTTTGCTGGGGCCCGATCCTGCTCCCACTTGACTTCAAGCTCCTCGAGGAACGGTTCAGTCAAGGGGCACAGCTCCCACAGGGAGCGTGGCCATCGTTCCCGCTCACCAGGGCACGGTCATAGTAGCTATTATGCAGGGAGGCATTCTCAGAGCTGCTACCAACACCGCTCCCGGCAGTCCAATTCCTCCGACTCTTCTGGGGAGGAGGTCTAGTTTCCCACCTTTTCCACAGCGGACACGGCAGCCACTCCAGGGGGCACCATCATTCCAGGGCCTGCTCCAGTCACAGAGAGAACACGGCCCCTGGGGCTGGGATAGTGTCCTGCAAGCCCCACAGGTACATAGGGGGCACTGCCCACTATCCCCGTAACTCCCAGAGGAGGAGGAAGATGTTCCCCCTTCAGTCCTCCAGTGTATGCGAAGGCAACTGGTTTACAAGGGGCTGGGGGGGCGTTGCTCAGTTGCTGGGGGGGGCCCAAATGAAGTCTCAGCCACTTTAAAAGGCTTAAGTCTGTTGGAAACACACATTGCAGGTTTCCAGCAGGGCAACCTCTCCCTGGTCAGAGAGGTCCCAGTCTAATTCCCCTGACCCTGCCCAGGTACCAGAAGGGTATGTAGAGCTTTCTCAAGACCCCGTACTGCCTGACATTGACAACGAGGTGGAGGAGCTCTGGGATCACAAAGTAGGGGCATGCTTATTCTAACCTGAGCTTTCAAATGTATAGCCTAAAAGGTGGCAGCTTGCATTGGGCTATCTATCTATTCCAGTCCCCTCCACTCCTTCTGAGGAGGAGAAACTGGCGAATGAGGTTCATTTGGTCCTGCCTCAGGATCTCCTTTTAGAGGCCTGTCTGCCATTACCGTCATTATAACTTAAGCTGCTTAAGGCAGAGCGAGCTCAACCAGGCATACTGAAGGGCATGCCCTTTCTACTTCCTTTCTGAATCCAAGTCACGGCCTTTTGCAATTCCAAATGTAGATGCTGGAGCCTCTGATCTGGGTATGGCTTCAGCCCTTCCCACTGATGGGAAGGGCACCCCCAAAGACCCTCATGATTGCAAGATTGAAGTCTTTCTGCACAGAAACTTTGAGGCATCCTCTGCAGCATACAGAGCAGCCTTACTAGCCTCCACTTATTAAACATTTGTATAGCACCAGCCGTGTACCTGGTGCTTTACAGAACAAAGATAGAGACGCGGTCCCTGCCTACGGCTTACAATCTAAAAAGACAAGGAGGGGGCAACAAGAAGAGGGGACAAAGGGAAGACAAGGGAGAAGCAAACAAACATGCAAGCGGCTGCAAAGTCTCAGGTGCGCTTGCTTGGCTTGGTTACAGTTAGGCAGGAGTCTGCAGAGGAGGGCAGACCGTAAGTATTTGGGGGAAAACAACCAGCAGGCATTGGGAAAGGCGGCACGGAAGAAGTGGGTCTTGAGGAGGGATTTGAAGGTGCGGAGGGAGGAGGCGAGGC
>QEPC01009911.1:1798184-1815094 GCA_003113815.1 Sphenodon punctatus | reverse complement strand
AAGCAGTAGCACACGTAAGGGGGGCCAGTCTCACAGGCAGAGCACTGTTCACCAGCAAGGTGAGCGTGTCTCTGCCTGCCTTATAAGCCCCACAAGGGGGAGGGGGCGGAGCCGGAGGCGCTCCGAACGTCGGGGCCCTCCCAGAGGCATGCACTCAGGGCCTACAGCTGTGTGCGCTGGCGCCGCCCCAGCCTCGGCGTTCCGAGGCTCTGCAGGGGGCGGGGCCAGCTCCCGTGGTGCGTGCAGGGGCTCGGCCTCTCCTGCACTTCCGGGTTGCGGCCTCAGTGTTGCGGGCGGCGGTCCCGCTGGCGGCGCAGGTATCAGGTGCGTCGGGGGGGCTTCTGCTGTGTGCAGCGTCGGGGGCGGCCCTGTAGGGGCTCTTTGTGTCCCGTGGGGGCGAAGCCTGACACAACGTCATTTGTAGCAAATGCAACCCTGGATGCAGCTTGATTTTCAGCATGAGCAATAGCAAATAGTGTGACAGCCAGAGAGGGCTGCGTGGTTGTGGCCATGGAAGCTGATTATCAAACTAAGATGGTTCTCTCTGCTGCTCCCTATCATGGGGATAAGCTATTTGGAGAACCGAAGGACAAAGCCATGACTGACGTACCATACTGGGTCTTCAGGAAGAAGCCCCAATTTTGTCAAACGTTTCACACCTTCAGGTCTTCCTATAGAAGAGGAGGTTCCAGAAATAAGAAACCACGATGGTAGCATAGGAACAAGTCCTCAGGCCAGGGCCGTAGACACCCTCACAGAAAGGATATGCCCCCTGACTACAGGCCTTGCCCCCTACCGACAGCGGCCACTGAATCTATTTTCCACATCTGGGAAAATACCACGTCTGACTAGTGGGTGAGGGAAACAGTGACCAAAGGTTATGTCACAGAGTTCCTGTTATAACCAGAACCCTTCTTTGATGTGGTTCCTTCTCTGCATATGCTGTGCAGGCATATAAAATTGGGACCCTTTATCACATCTTTCTGATGTTTTGCAAAGATGTTCATGAAAGTGTGAGATATAGCCTTGCCAAATTTCATGCTCACTGTTTGGACTACAAAGATGTTACAGTCAGACATACATTTATAAGTTAATTGCTTATACCACCAGGACCCTTTATCCAATCCTTCTGAAAGTCAGCAGAGATAGTAAAAATGGGAAGGGTCATAAACTTGCCAAGTTTCATCTACATTAAATGTGAGGCAAAGAAGTTACAGCTAAGAATGTATATGAAGATTTTTGCAAAATAATATCATTCAACTGCTTATAAAATTGAATTCCTTTGTCCAATCTTTTTGTACTTTGGTACACTTAATGCCTTCCATATGAGGTACAATTCCTCCGAGTGTCAGCCAAATATAATGAAATACAAAAAAGCTACAGCCAAAAATGTGTTTTCCATTGAAACCAATGGAAAATGAAAGCGAAAACGAAAATGAAAATGTGATATTCATGAAAACGAAAACAACATATTTAAATAATGAAAACAAAAAAATGAAAACAACATGGGCCCCCGGTGCACACCTCTAGTTTGGTTATGAAAGTGAACTCTTCCTTCCATATGAATCAAGACACAGAGTTGCCATTATTTTGCCCAATTAATGGGCCATAGGTGGCTTAGAGGATGTATTTCTCTAGCTTACGCTTCAGCCGGGCTACAGACGGTGTCACAGCTACAGGCAGTGTCGGTGTCACAGCCTTTTCCCTTTGTACTGTGGCTGCCAGCACGGCTTTGCTTCAGGGGGTCACAGCAGACAATGTTTGTCAGGCGGCAGGTTGGTCACCTGTCCACCTTCACACGCCATCACGGTATTAACACTTGGGCTTTGGTACCTGCGGCTTTTGGCCAGAGGGGACGCCAGAGAGTCCTGGCGTGAACTCCTCGGGCAGACAAGGTGAAGGAGAACTTGATCAAACGTATTGCCCGCCCTAGTTGGTGGATTCTTGGGGGTGCTGCTTGGGTACGTCCCAGCACAGGCCTGCCTGCCTGCGGCACAGACAGAGGAAGGAAAACTCGGAGACTTGCCTGGTGAATTCTCCTCCTTGTCTGTACTGCAGGCAGGCAGTCTGACCCAACCCATTGTTTTTTTTATCTCCTTGATGCTTTTTGTCCACTTCACGCAGTATTCATGGGGGGGGAGGGGGTCACGCCTCGACTCATAGACAGTTTGACACGGTTGGTTGTTGTTCTCTTTGATTAGTCCCAGTCTTCTGTGATTAGGCGTTCCTATATTCGTTTTTACTCAGCTTTGCTCTTTAGCTGTTCTTTGACATTTTGGGTATAACTGAAATAAGTTTTAATGATGATTTTGTAAGCTTTGACAGTCACAGTTCTGGGTGGCAAAGCCGGGGTTCCTCCTCCCCCAGGATCAGGCTGCCAATCAAAGGCTTTGGATCCTGCCTTCTATCTCTGGGGAGAGGAGCTACACCCAGCACGGGTGCCTATGGCGCAGACAAGAAGGAAAATTCACCAGGTAAGTCTACACATTTTCCCATATCCTTTCAGTTTAAGTATCTTGAGTAATTTGGCCTCAGCTGTAAATTGGCCCACTTCCCTTTGGGTCCCCCCGGGGTGAAGCCACCCTAAGCAGGTCCACAGCACCGTAGCACTTCACCACTTGCTCAACCGGCCTGGGGTAGAAGGGGTTAACCCAGTGCCCAGAGAGTAGTGATCGTGTCACCGGACGTTGATGGGTCACATGATCTGGACTAGGACTATAGAGAGGGTGTTAGCCCAGCCCTAGAAAGGAGTTTTAGCTTGGAGACATCAGTTTAAGATCCTCCAAGGCTCAAGATGGGGCCTGAGGGGAGCTCAGTGATGAGGCCAGTGGTTTCCACCTGCATTCTCTGAAGTCTTGACTGAGGGCGTGGGATCCCCAGCGAGATTTTGTGTGTGTGTGTGTGTAGGACCTGAGGGCCAAAGGCCTGAATGATGAGTAGGCCTCAGGACCCCCAAATAAGAACTTGGTAGGGTGAGAGGGCCCGAGGCCAAAAGTCTGAAAGAAGAGTAGTCCTTGAAACTCAAAGATGGAGAAGGGGAGGCTTGTGACAAGGAGGATGCCCAACCTATGGCCCTAGAGAGCCAGCTGCTAAGGAGGGAAGCAAAGAAGTCCCTCTGGAGGTTAGGGGCTAAGGACCCTCAAGGCACCAGGAAGGACCAATCTGAAGTTCTGAAATAAGAGTAGGCACTGGATGGTGGGGGTGGATCTTGAGGGAGATGTCCCAGCTGCCCAGGACTCTGAACTGTCAGAGCCTAGAAGCAGTAAGACCATCCCTCCAGAAGCGGGACCACACACAGACGGAGTCAGAACATGCTCAGGCGGAGGTCAGAGCACACTGGGCGGAGGCCCACGGCAGGACTATCCTTACCTGGAGTTAATTCCCCACCTGTGCTGGTGACGGGGCGATCTCACGGTGAAGAGAACAGTGGGTGCCGTACCTTTCCCCACAGAGATGGGAAACCGCCAAAGGAATGAGCAAAGCCCGTGCGTGGCACCGGTCCTGCAAGGACTTGTGGTCGGGCGGGGCTGTCATGCATCGCACTGCCCCTTTCCAGATCGTGAATGAACCTATGGGATAGGACGGAAGTTTATAAAATCATGAGTGGCATGGAATGAGTCAACAGGGAGCGGTTATTGACCCTTTCGAATAGTACTAGGACTAGAGGATCCTCCATGAAAATAATTGGCAGTCAATTTAAACTAAATTTTTTTTTTTTTTTCAATGCCACACACAATTAACTTGTGGAATTTGTTGCCCAAGGATGCGATCGAGGCCAGTAACGTAGCTGGGTTTAAAAAAGGAAAGGATAAGCTCATGGAGGACAGGTCCATGAATGGCTGTTAGCTAAGTAGGTTGGGGGAATCTAACCTCTGACTGTTGGGAACTGGGAGGGAAAGGCAGGGAATGAATCACTTTATTATGGAGTGATGGATGACTCCATTACCTGTTCGGTAGGGGTACTTCTCCAAAGCAACTGGGAATGGCCACTGTCGGAGACAGGATGCTGGGCTTGATGTACCATTGCTCTTATCCAGTAGGGCAGTACTTATGTAAAGCAACTCCAGTCTTAGCACTTATGCCTCCAGGACACCGCTGTTTACTTCTCTCTTTTGTGAAAAGGGATAATTTATACCCTACCCTCTGTTTTCTGTCTTTTAAACAGTTAGAGTCGTAGAATGGAAGCGTTGGAAGGAACTTGAACGGACATCTAGTCCAACCCTCTACTCCAACCAGAATATCCTCCCCTTACACCATGAAGGAGAGATGCTTCTTCAGCTGGGTTTTGTAAAAGCCCAAGGAAGATGATTCCATCACCTCCTTGGCCAATTTAATCCATTGTTCAACAGTTCTCACAGTTAAGATATTTTTCCTAATTGTCATTGCTGCAAATTAAGGCCACCCCTCTCGCTTTATCATTGGTGGCAGTGGGAAACAAAGGTTCACCATCTTTTTCTCTCTCCTTTTTTGGTAACCTGGGAATGGATCCTCTCTCCTTGATTCCTGTCTGGTATACAGAAACATTTCTCCGGCAGCGCAACCCAAAATTAACTCAGGGAATCTACACTAAAGGTTTTGTGTGTGTTTGTGGACACACCCTGCTTCCTCGTTATTGCTGGCTCACCACCTAGCACGTCACACTCGGTCAATCAGGAGCTATAACTCTGCTCCAAATTAACCGTGGTGGCTTTGCTTGGATATACACCCCGCCCCGAATGAAGTCAGCATTCACTCCGCCCATGCTGACAAAAACAGCCTCCCACAGGGCTTCAGTTTGTCTGAGAGGGGCGTCGATCAGCCACTTCTCTATGGTAACACCCTGGTCGAGCTGGGAAGATCCCTCTTCTGTTTAAATCCCAGTGTATTGGCCTCTACTACTTATCATTTCTATAGCACTGTTCTGCGCTGGTCAGACCTCATCTGGGGTCCTGTGTCCAGTTCTGGGCACCACACTCTAAGAAGAACATTGACAAATTGGAACGGGCTCAGAGGAGGGTGACAAAGATGCTCAGGAGTCTGGAAACCGAGTCCTATGAGAAAAGGTTGAAGGAGCTGAGTATGTTTAGCCTGGAGAAGAGAAGGCTAAGGGGAGAGACATGAAAGCCACCTTCAAATATATGAAGGGCTGTCACAGAGACGATGGAGCCGACTTGTTCTCTCTTGCTCCCAAGGGCAGGACTAGAACCAATGGGCTCAAATTACAAGACAGCAGATTTCGGCTAAACATTAGGAAGAACTTCCTAGCGGTAAGAGCTGTTAGACAGTGGAACAGACACTGCCTAGGGCGGGGGCGGGCTCTCCTCCATTGGAGGTTTTCAAACAGAGGCTGGACATCCATCTGTCAGGGATGCTGTAGCTGTGGATTTCCTGCATTGAGCCGGGGTTGGACTACATGCCCTCTGAGGTCTCTTCCAACTCTAAGATTCTATGACTACTAGGCGGATGCTGTGCTTTACAGACACAGATTTTCAGAGACAGGTCCCTGCCCGGTGGGCTTACAATCTAAGCTGGACAAGGATGAGGGGAAAGACAGACACACATACGTTCCCATTTTACAGATGGGGAACTGAGGCTGAGAGGTTGTGACTTGCCCAAGGCCACCCAGTGAGTTCATTGGCTAGGGTGAGATTCG
Source organism: Sphenodon punctatus (assembly GCA_003113815.1). Taxonomy (NCBI): domain Eukaryota; kingdom Metazoa; phylum Chordata; class Lepidosauria; order Sphenodontia; family Sphenodontidae; genus Sphenodon; species Sphenodon punctatus. The sequence continues at coordinate 1,809,462 of QEPC01009911.1, read as the reverse complement.
AACCCTGGTCTAGGTCCAGCACGGTATCTGTTACACCACTGCCCCTCTACACTTCATTTTCACTTTCTGGCTTTCGTAGAATCATCAAACAAAATCGTAGACCTGAAAGTCACCCCAGAGGATATCTAGTCTAGCCCCCCTGTTATTAAATAGGATCCACGGTCCCTACACCACTCATTAGAGATGCCTATCTAACCCATTTTAAAGGCATTCAGTAATGGAGCGTTCTCAACCTTTTCTTGGCAAATGGTTCTACTGCCTCAGTGGGTGAAACCAGGGGACCCAGGGCGAGAAGCCACAGCGGTCAAGATTCGGACTCGGCTGCAGAACAAACGTGCCCGCGACTGGGGCTCGGGGGAGAAAGATGAACGTGTGGCTGGCCAGCCCGGCCCCCACACTGCGCCTAGTACTCCACTCCCACTATGATGGGCAGCCATTGTGACATGACCCATGACAGTCAGCCATGGCGGTCCCTGACCCAGGCCGTGTCTGCCGGCCCGAACAGACGGGATAGCCTGCTGTGGCCTGATTTGGCGTGGTCAGGTGGGCCTTAGCCCAGGCTGTGACTTTGGAGGTTTTCTGAGGTCGGAGTCTGGGCTAGCCACCAACATAGCCCGGGGCAATCCCAGGTCAACGTTTGGCGGTGCCCGCACAGCTGTGCAGGTGTGGTGCAGACCGCAGCAGACTGCTGTCTCCTCTGTTTTTACTGACTGTCCTGGTAATTAGAAATTGCTATTTATTGTTTATTATTTATACAACACCCGCAATGTGGCTGGTGCTAACATTCATGATTAGATACAGATCCCTGCCCTGTGTAGCTTACAATCTAGAACAGACAAGGAAAAGGGCGACACAGGGTAGGGGCACAGAGGGAGAAACAGGGATCAGTTCATGAATTTGAGAAACTGCGGGTGCGCACGGTTGGTTTAGTTATGGAGGGGGATGCCTCCTAATGTTTCTAATGCCTCCTAAATCCTTCCTATTGTTTAGTCTGCATCATAATTTAGACAAACATCTCCTTTAATTTAACCCTCTACCCTTGAGTCCTGGCCCCAGGGACCAGAGAGAGCTGGGGGCACCAATTTGCTTAGAGCAGGCTCTTTCATATTCAAAAACTGTAATCATTCGGGATGGGACTCAAGGTGGAATTTTGGTTTTGTTTGGTTTCGGTTCTTCTTGATTTTCGGATCTAATTTCAGTTTCGTTTTTTTCCCGGCGTTTTTTTTTCTGTCGACATTTCCCCTCGTTGACTTAAATGGATCTTCTCCCATTGAAGTCAATGAGGACAAACCAGAAAAAAATCAATGACCCCCCACCCCCCTCCCCAAAACACCAGAACCGAAAAAGTACTGCAATTTCAGTTTATGGTTTTAAAACCAAAACAGCCATTTTTGGACTGTTTCAGTTCTATCCCAAACTGAAATTCCTACCCCTAGTAATCATGCCCCCTCCCCACCTTCATTAATCTCCTTTTTGCTTGACTAAAAATTTCCACTTCTTTAATCTCTCCTCCTAGGTCTTTCCCTCCATTCTTTTAAGCATCCTGGTTGCGCTCCTTTGAACCCTCTCCAGCATGTTGGTATCCTCCTTAAAGTGAGGTGCCCCAAACTAGATGGAGTAATCTAGAAAGATGAGGCCTGATCAAGGCCGAGTAGAGAGGAACAATTGCTTCCCTTGACTTATCGACAATCCTTCTCTTGATGTAGCCCAAAATAGCATTCACCTTTTTAGCTGCTGCATCCCATTGCTGACGCCTAGTAAATCTGTGCTCTACTCTAACCCCCAGATCCTTTTCAGAAGTACCGCTCGCCCAGCCAGTCCTCTCCTAGTCTGTACTTGTACTTTCAAGTTTTCTCACTTATGCGCAATAGTTTTGCATTTGTCTCTGTTGAATTTCATCTTGGTTTTTTCCACCCAACTTTCCAGTTTATTAAGGTTGCTTTGATTTTTGATCCTATCCTCTATGTGTTTTTTCAACCCTTCCTAGCTTTGTGTCATCATCAACCTGGATAAGGATACTTTGCATCACTTTGCACAGTCATTGAGGAAAATGTTAAACAGCACAGAGCCCAGGACAAACTGTTGGGGACATCGCTTGTTATCAGCTCCCAATCTGACACTTGGAAACTGTGAAACTCGTCACCCTGCTCCTTTCTTAGGTGGCCCCTCTCCCACCTGAAAAAAATCCCAAACTATCCAGGTGCCCCTGAATAACCCAGGGATCTCAAAGCTTCACCCAGAAATGACACCTCAAATCCTAGAGACTTTGGATCAAACCTAGAGGCACGGTAACCCCATGCAGATCCCTTCTTAAGGGTTACACAGATGAATTCCAGCCAAATTTACCTGAGAGGCAGAAGGCCCAGAATGAGTAGCGTCCTGACATTTTCTAACAATAGGTTCATGTGGACAGAAGATACGGCTCTTTATGCATCCCCCTAAATGCCACTGACCTACCTCAAGTAAAGTTCCCTGTAATGCAGTGACCTGCTCCCACAATGCTTCCTTGCAGGATCGACACCAAACACGAATCCACCAAAACTCTAGTTCTCTATCATCAGTGCTTCTTTATTTGCATCGGGGCTGCACAAAGTACGGCCCGAGGGCTGCATGCGGCTTGCAAGGAGCTTTCCTGCAGCCTGAGGGAGTCGGGCCGCAAAGACTTTTCCTGCGGCCTGCCATGCCTTCTCCTGTTCTGGCAATCGCCTTTCCTCCAGCCCCCCACACTGGCACGAAAACCTCCTTCCTCCGGCAGGCACTGGCCAGATCCCTCCTTCCTCTTCCCTGGCTCCAGCTTCCTGCTGCCGCTGATGTCTCCACCTGAGCCCCTCGCTGCCACTTCTTCCACCCGGATCTCCAGCTCCTTGCTGCTAGGGGGTGGGGTTATGCAAATTGGGGGTGGGTTATGCAAATTGGGGGCAGGGCTGCATGCAGCCCAGGGATGGCTTTGGCACGAATCAAGTTGAGCACCCCTGATTTAGATTATCATCTTAAAGACTGTTAGTCGATGGGGAATGTGTTTTTTTAGTTGTAATTTCTATTTGTGCTGTGCGGTGATGGCCTCTTGTCATAGAATAAATTCTGTGTGTAAGTTTGTAAGTATGTTTAAACTATACTTAGCAGGATGGTATGGTTATGCCATTGTATTGGTAAGGAACAAGATTTAGCTCCTTATGTGCCAGCATGCATATTATGTTCAGGGGTTTGGCTTGGTCGCGCCATTGCTCTGGAGAAGAGCAAGACCACTTGTCTGTGTTTTTATATGTATTGCTTTTTACTTTCTGTATTTGTTATATATTTGTCTTAGGCCAGGGTGGAAACCAGTGCCTCAATAAATTAAATTACTTACTTACTTACATTAGCCTCAGTTTCCACACATACGCAATGGGTGAGCTCAGCCCTGGGCTCCCAGTACAAGTAAAAACCAAATGCACAAGTATAAGATGGGGGACACCGGGTTTAGCAGTAGCACATATAAAAAGGACTTTGGGACTGTAGTTGATCACAAAATTAACTTGGGTCAGCAACGTGATGCAGCTGCGAAAAAGGCCAATGCAATTTTAGGCTGCATTAACAGAAGCATTGAGTGTTTTAAGATGGACCTGCTTCATCTCACCTCTGGGCAGCCTGTCCATCTAAAGGCGGCCCGTCAGATGTGCAGGTGGAGCAGAGGGAAAGCAGGTTGTGCCTCCTCTAGGGAAACCCCACTGGCAGAGCTCCGAAATACCATGAAGTGCTGCTGGCAGGCCAGCCAAACGCAGCCGGCCACAGGGCCGGCCTTATGACAAGGCAACCTGGGGTGGCCGCCCCAGGCCCTGCTCTTTGAATGCTCTGCAGTGGCCTCTGTTTTCACCAGGACAGGTTGTGGGGGGGGGCACCACTGCCTCTCAGTGGGTCCCCAAACATGACCACCTTCAGGGTACTGCAGAGGTTTCCCTCAAGGGGGAGGGGCCACTTGGGACCCCACATTTTATCTTTGCCCTGGGCCAGACGTGCCCCCCTGGAGCAGCTCCAGGGGGTAGCCAGCCTTACGCCCATCAGAAAACACCCATTGTCTCCAAGTCAGCAGAAGTAATCATTCCATTCTATCCAGCACTGGCCAGACCTTGTCTGGAGTATTGTGTCTAGTTCACTTCAAATTCTGTCTCTCCACCCTTACTTCTGCTATCTCCCTTGCTAGACAACACTACTATGCCTCCCGCATTGAGTCCTGTTCTCGGGACCCTCGCCGCCTGTTCTCTACCTTTGACTCCCTCCTCAAGCCTCCCTGTCCTCCCCCTCCTTCTTCCCTTTCTGCTCAGGATCTTGCCTCCTTCTTCACCTCCAAGATAGACAAGATCCGCCTCGACATCGCTTCCCACTCCTCTCTTCCCACTCCCACCCCTCTCCCTCCTCCCCCTCCTTCTCTCATGTCCTCCTTCTCCCCTGCCTCCCTTAAGGAAATCTCCTCTCTGCTCTCCTCCTCCAACCCTTCCACTTGCCCCCTTGATCCCATTCCTTCCCGCCTCCTCACCTCCATTACTCCCACTGTCGCCCCTTCCTTCCTGCACATCATCAACCTCTCCCTCTCTACTGGCTCTTTCCCTTCTGCCTTCAAACATGCCACAGTCTCTCCTATTCTCAAAAAGTCCACTCTTGACCCCTCTGACCCTTCTAGCTATCGTCCTGTCTCACTCCTTCCTTTTGCTTCCAAGCTGCTTGAACGTGTTGTCTACTCCCGCTGCCTTGACTTCCTATCCTCCAACTCCTCCCTTGACCCCCTCCAATCTGGCTTCCGCCCCCTTCATTCTACTGAAACTGCTCTCGCTAAGATCACCAATGATCTTCTGGTGGCTAAATCTAAACGTCTCTATTCCATTCTTGTCCTCCTTGATCTCTCTGCTGCCTTCGATACTGTTGACCACTCACTCTTGCTGGATTCCCTTCACTCCCTTGGCTTTTGTGGCTCTGTCCATAACTGGTTCTCCTCCTACCTCTCTGACCGCTCCTTTAATGTGTCTCTCTCCAACTCCGCCTCCTCCTCCTTCCCCCTCTCAGTTGGTGTTCCTCAAGGCTCTGTTCTTGGCCCTCTCCTCTTCTCGATCTATACCTCATCCTTAGGCAAACTCATTGCCTCCCATGGCTTCCAATACCACCTCTATGCTGATGACACTCAACTCTATCTCTCTACTCCCTCTCTCTCTCCCTCTGTTCAAGCTCGTCTCATCAACTGTCTCTCTGACATCTCTACCTGGATGTCTCAACGTCAACTCAAACTCAACATGGCTAAAACTGAACTCCTTATCTTCCCCCCTCATCCTTCCTCTCCTTCCTCACTGTCAATAACTATTGATGGAGTCACCATCCTGCCTGTCCCCCAAGCCCGTAGCCTAGGCTTCATCTTTGACTCAGCCCTTTCTTTTAAACCCTACATTGACTCTGTTGCTAAATCCTGTCGCTTCTCCCTCCATAACATTGCTAAGATTCGCCCTTTTCTCTCTGTCTCGTCTGCCAAAACTCTTGTTCATGCTCTGGTCATCTCTCGCCTCGATTACTGTAACCTCCTTCTCACTGGCCTTCCCCGGTCTCACCTTTCTCCCCTCATCTCTGTCCAAAACTCTGCTGCCAGGGTCATCTACCTCGCCAGTCGCTTCGACCATGTGCAGCCCCTCCTCTCTTCGCTTCACTGGCTTCCCCTTCCTGAACGAATCCTGCACAAGCTCCTAGTCTTCACCTATAAAGCTCTTCACAACCTTGCTCCCCCCTACCTCTCTGCACTTATCGCCCTCCATACTCCAGCCCGTGCACTTCGCTCCTCCTCTGTCCCTTCTCTCACCCTTCCACGCCTTCCCTGCTCCCCTAAGCGCCTTCGTCCCTTCTCACTTGCTGCCCCCCATGCCTGGAACTCCCTCCCTGTCCACATCCGCCTTGCCCCCTCCCTTCATACCTTCAAATCTCTCCTTAAAACTCACCTCTTTCGCTCTGCTCTGTCTGACTCTTTATCCTGCTGAGCCACTATTCCTATACCTACGATCGGTTTACCCTTATCCTTGCAACATGGACCTGCCTGCTGTCATTCTCATCGTAACCAAGCCAAGTACGTGCACTTGAGACCTCGCATCTTCATGAATGTTAGACCCCTTGTCTCTCCCTCTGTTCCCCTTCCTATGTCTCTCCCCCAGCTCCTGTCGCTCAGATTGTAAGCCCTAGGGGCAGGGACCGTGTCTATTTTATTACTTTGTAAAGTGCCATGTACACTGCTGGCGCTATATAAATGTTTGTTAATAATAATAATAATAATAGTTTGGGGCACTTCATTTTAAGAACAATGACAAGTTACAGTTCAGATAAGGGCAACAAAGATGATAAAAGGTGGGAAAGGCAAGTGTTATGAGGAATGGCTGAAGGAACTGGATATGTTTAGCCTAGCAAAGAGGGGATTAAGGGAAGACATGATGGTAGTGTTCAAATATCTAAAGTGCTGCCACAAAATAATATGACAAGGAACTGTTCCTCTAAACGTCTTCGCCCCTTCTCCCTTGCTGCCCCTCATGCCTGGAACTCTCCCTGGATACGTTCGCTCTAGCTCCCTCCCTCCCAACTTTCAAATCCCTCCTGAAAACGCACCTCTTCCACCAGGTCTTCCCTAGCTTGTCATGAGTGAAACTGCGTCGGCCTCTTCCTCCTCACTCAGAATCTAGTTCCCTGTAACTAAGTGAAGCACGTGAGCCTGACCTCACGTCTCTCCCGATGCTCACCTTTCCCTTCTCTCTCCCCCCCCTCCCTTGTCTCTTCGATTGTAAGCCCCTTAGGGGTAGGGACCTGCCCACAACTCTTGATTGTGCAGTGCCAGATACATTGCTGGCGTTATATAAATAATAATAATTAACAAGAAGAAGTTACAGGAAAGTAGATTTTGCCTAACAGTAGGAGCCGGGCGGCAGTGGAACAAGTTGCCTAGGGAGGTTGTAAGCTCTCCATCACTGGAGGTTTCCAAGAAGAGGTTGAAGTTGGTTTGTACATACAAAGGCTGGTGCGCAGAGGGTCTGCTGCCCTCTGCTGGATGGAATGCCAGGAGGTGTTGCGTGGGTGCTATAGCACCTGCAGGCAACTCAGTAGCTGCCACCCCCTAGCTTGGGGTGGGGAACCTTTTCCTTCCCACCGGCCACTTTGAAAATGAGTGCAAGCTATGCACTAATTAGTGCAACCGCCTCTTCTCCACTCCCTTCCCCTGATCTAGGATTGCCACCTTTGCAGATGTTGAAGGACCACATACAAAATACACGTTGCAGGCCCTGCGTCGTCGCCGTTATCATGCGGCTGTGTAAACAAAGCTGCTCCCGGTGCGCTAACTTGTCTTTCTCCTCCGCCACCTCCTCTGCAATGGTGGCACCCGGGTCCTCCGGACCCTCTACCAGAACTTCCGGTGACTCCTCAAACAAGGGCTGGCTCTTGAGCTCAGGAGGACACACTGTGAGAGTCACGGTGTCCGTGTCCGCATCGCCCTGGGTTGGCTCCGGGGTGGGGACAGGCATGGAGGGGTCTCCGCCGTTGGTCAAGGTTTCCAAGGCGGGAGTGGGAGCGGTTGCAGCGGGAGTGGGGGGACCATAGCCACCCGCTCCGGCCCCCAGCGAAGGTGAAGCCTTACAGGTGGGAGGCCATGATGGCTCCATCTATGACCAGAACTAGTCCAGGAGCTCATAGTAGATAGATGTTTGTCTACTACAGCCAGAGGCGAAGTTGATGTCTCTGATTTGTTTATATCTGCCCCTCAAGTCCTTGTCCCACTACTGGCACTGGTTCACGTCCCAGGTGTAGCCCTGCTGCCCCACTTGAACAAGCAATTTCCTACAACACCCCCTCATTCCTATAGCACTTCACCAGTTGGTATTGGGTCTTTTGCCCCCGATAGGGTGGTGAAGGCCTTGGTCTCTTCCCCGGTCCAGGGAATGCAGAGTTGGCGGGTGGATCGGTAGGTGGAGAGCGACGGTACTTGGGCGGTGCTGGTGGTAGCGGTGCTGGCTGTTGCCTGGCTGCTGATCTGAGCCATGGCCACAGTGATGGTAAGTCTTTGCAAGTGGCTGCGGAGAATGCAGCAGCTGGGGAACATCATGCGTCACTGGCACGTACTGCCAACCAGCAGGAGCTGGGAGAACGCATGTTTGAAAATGGCACAGGCGGGCTTTTCAGGCGGACGTGACATGGGTGCCAGTGAGAGTGGAGAGAGGGGCAGGAAGTGGTCACGCCTCGGAACGCTCTAGGCTTTTCACCCTGCGCCTCTACGGTGCTGGTGGACCCGTCCGCACACATGATGCTGCATGCAACCTGATTGACGGGATGCGGACACGTGGGCACACATTAGCCCGCATGCCCCCGCATGGTGGGCTCCACAGGCTCCGGGACCCTGCTGTGAGTGGAGGCTGGGTGCCCAGTGGGGGCGAACACTTAATAATCAGGCAGGCGGAGACCGTAGAGATGAAGGTGTGCACACAAGAAGTGGTGATGGAGCCATGGCACAGATCCCTGAGCTAGACCACCAGTGAGGGACCTTTTCTCTCTCCGTTACATTCTTCAGTGTTGCGGAGGTATGAGATCCAGGAGCCAGGGCTTGGAAACTGGAAAAGGGCCACATAGAAACGTGCCAGAGGCTACCCTGAGCCCCTGGGCCTGAGATCCCCCATTCTTGATCTCTCTCCACCCCCCACCCCCCATGCAGAAAAGCACAAAGTGGCCCCCAGGGAGGAAAAAAGTTTCCCATCCCATCACTGCCATGAAACACGCCCCAATGTCTGGTTTCTCCCCGGTGGAAAGAGACAGGAGCTAGGCTTCGTCCTGCAAATGGGCAGGGATGAGATTGCTGCAGGGTGCGGGCAGGGGATAGGAATCTGCAAATAATTATTTCTGCGGGGAGCTCAGAGAGAAAAGAGTCCGGATTATGGATCTGCCCCCACTCCCCCCATCTTGTGTGCATGCCCTGATCTCTCCTCCCTTATCCTGAGCTCAGCTTTCTGTGCTTGTGGGTTGGGACTGGATCTAGAGGCCAGATGATTCAGGCGCTGGAAATAAGTCAAATAAAAACTAACCAGGCCACACATCTCCCCTGGGCCTGAAGTTCCCCATCCCCTAGGGTGGCCAGACCTCAAATCCATACTGATAGTAGGAAGGATAGCCTCTGCCTACAACAGAGATGGGTAGGGTAGCCAGACCTCCCCTTTAAAAGAGGACTCTGATGAACAATTTCTGTCTGTCTCCTCTGCCAAAACTCTCATCCACGCCCTAGTCATCTCACGCCTCGACTATTGTAACTTCCTCCTTGCTGGCCTTCCCCGCTCTCACCTTTCTTCCCTCATCTCTGTTCAAAACTCTGCTGCCAGGATCATCCACCTAGCCGGTTGCTTTGACCACGTGCAGCCTCTCCTCTCTCCACTGGCTCCCTCTTCCTGAGCGTATTCTGCACAAGCTCCTCGTCTTCACCTACAAAGCCCTTCACACCCTTGCTCCCCCCTACCTCTCTGCCCTGATCTCCATCCGAGCCCCTGCTCGAGCACTCTGCTCCTCTTCCATCCCCTCCCTCAACCTCCCACGCCTCCTGCTCCCCCAACCACCTTCGTCCCTTCTCCCTCGCTGCCCCCGCACGCCTGGAACTCCCTCCCTGCCCTTGTCCTCCTGGCGGCCACCACCCTCCACACCTTCAAGTCCCTCCTCAAAACCCACGTCTTCTGCTCCGCCCTTCCTAACTCCTGCTAATCATCCCCACCCAGGATTATCCCCCACCTGCTATCTGCAAACTCCCAATTTACTGTAACCACCAAGCTAAGAACGCATACCTGAGCTCTCACATCCTCATGAATGTCACATCCCTTGTCTCTCCCTCTGTTCCCCTTCCCTGTCTCCCCTCCCCCTGTCTTTAGATTGTAAGCTCTCGGGCAGGGACTGTGTCTGTCTTATTCTCTGTAAAGCGCCAGGTACATCGCTGGCACTATATAAATGCTAATAAAATAATAATAATAATAATAATGATGCGGGGCTCCACTGGAACCAATGCTGCCCTGCAACATGTATTTTTCCATGAGCGTCCTCTTTTCAAGGGGAGGTCTGGCCACCCCACCCATCTCTGTTGTAGGCAGAGGCTATTCTGCCTTGCGGGATGGACTAGATGTCCCCTCAGGTCATTTGATTTCCAGGTTGGCGCAGGTTCCCCACGTCTCTACTCCCATTTCTTTCAGCCTTTCCTCCTGCGGTGGGGGTGGCCGAGCTCAGGCTCAGAGGCCAAAAGCAGCCCTCGAGTTGATTCCTTTTCGACCCCCAAGCACTTCCCGGCGATGCGATCTTGAGCGTGTCGCCAAGTTCCGCCCGCGACGGCTTTGCAAGGTGCTTCTCTTTAGCTGTTGTCTGGTTACACCCGGTATCTCCGGCGTGCGCGCCTTTACGCCGTTCAGACACCACTCAGTATTTGCAGACGCCCGGAGGAGAGCGGCGTGGGTGGGTCCCATTGAGTTGAATGGCTGCCTTTTGAAAACAAACTGATTGACTTTGATTACAGCCTATCTGGAGGACAAACGCCTCCGTTTGATGGATTAAACGGCTCCCTAAGAAAGTAGACTCTTAGCTGATCGACGTATCGGAGGCAAAAGATTGATTTACTTGAGGAAAAGCCTGGCGTTAGGTCTGAGGGACAAAGGAGAGGGGGGAGTCGGTCTGTTGCTAAGGCCTAGCACTTCTGTCTGCATAATAAGAATCCGGCCCTTCTTTATTGGTTCTGCCGTCAAAACTCTAGTCCGGGGTTGGGGAAACCTTTTCCCTGCTGGAGGCCACTTTGAAAATGAGTACAAACTCCAAGGGCTGGATAGAAGTTGGGGCTGGGGGTGCGTAGAGGGTGGCCATATGATTCAAAATACATATTGCAGGGCTGCATTGGTTCCAGGGTAGCCCTGCACCATGGCTTTTTCATAAGCACCCTCTTTTAAAGGGGAGGTGTGACCCCCCTAGGTGCGTAACGGGTGCTGCGTTCAAGAAAAGGAGGGTCCAGACCGTGGATCCGTCCCCTCTCCTTGCGTGCGTGCCCTCAGCTCTGCTCCCTTAACCTGAGCTGAGTCGGTCCGTGCTTGCGGGGAGGAACTGGACCCAGGGGCCAGATCCAGACACTGGAGAGGTGCCACTTGCCAGCGGACACATTCGGCCCCCCAGCGCACCCTTGCTCTAATCCTCTGTCTCCTCGACTATTGCAGCCTCCTTCTTACTGCACTCCCTGCTCTCACCTTCTCCCTCTTACGTCTTTCTGTTCAACACCCCCCCCCCC
>QEPC01009911.1:1755186-1783958 GCA_003113815.1 Sphenodon punctatus | reverse complement strand
CTTCCCCCCCCCCCCAAATCCTGTGCCCCCAGTGCAACCTGCCCCGCTGCTGCTTACGTCTCTGCCCCGCTGGGCAGCCTCCCCCGTGCAATCTGCCCCGTACTGGGCAGCCTCCACCCCTGCAATCCTCTTTCTCCCCCCCGCCCCGTGCGACCTGCCCCGCTACATAGTCTCTCTCTCTCACTCCATGTCCCCCCCCCTCTGCTGCCCATCAATCTCAGCCAGGCAGAATGTGGGAGAGGTGGGGCCTCAGTCTCTCTCTCTCACTCCCCCCCCCCCTTTTTGCAGCTTGCCCCGCGCTGGGTAGCCTGCCCCGCTGCGCGGTCCTCTGCCGCACCGGGCAGCCTCCCCAGTTCAATCGTCTCCCCCTCCGCCCCATCTCTCGGTCACCTTTTTCGATGCAAACTTTCCCCGTGCAATCTCCTTGCTTGCACCTCCCTCCTTGCCCTCTTCCTTTGTGGCTTCCTCAAAGTCCTAATTCCCCCCGCCCCCCCTTTGCACCCTCTGCAACCTGCTCTCTCTGCGCTCCTCTTCTCTACCCCCCCCCTTTGCAACTCCGCGCAATCCCCCCCCCCCCATGTGCACCTGGCCTCAGCCTCTGCCTTGCAGAATTTCCCTCTTCTGTGCATTTTTTAACCTCTTCCTGCACCTTGCAGTGTGCTCCGGGCACTGGAGCCGTGTGGAACCCGGGCACGCTGTGCCGTGTGAACACCCTTGGCACTCCTCTATCCCTCTGCCCAACCCCAGGAAACGATCTCCCAGGGGTCCCCTTGCCAACACTTGGTAACTCTTCTCTGCTCTGGCTTCAGGCTGTCTCCGGTAGCAGGTTGTGTCTGTTGCTGGGGTAGTGTTTGTTTGGCCGCTTGTAGGAGTTGAGAGTTATTATATTGATTACTGAAGCCTGGCTTGCTATGAATCTGCCCCTGTAGCCTGCCCAAAATTCACTGGGATCAGTTTTGTTTTTTTTAAAGTGGGTTTATTTTTGGGGGGGGCTTGTGCTGATTGTGGCAAGTTTTCTTTGGTTTTGCTGCAGTGTTTGGTGGGCAGCGGGGGAGTTTCTCAGAGCTAACAGGCACATTTTCTTCGATCTGTGGTCCGCTCTTCTTTCTGTCCACAGTGCAACTTGAGGGCACGTGTTCGAAAACTCTGCCCAAAGTCACTTTTGCAAAGCTTAGCCCCAGTGAGATCTCTCTGCCGGGAGAGAGAGCTCGACTTGGAGATCTTGCTAAGGTGGCTAATTTGTGGTTATTATAGCTGCTGTCTTTGGAATTGGGAAATCTTTGCATTTTAGGCTGGTGGTCTCTAAAATTGTGCTGGGGTGACACCCCCCCCCATCATTTGCTCTTTTTTTTTCTTTTGACAAGGCAAGAAAGACACAAAGTAGATTAAATTGTGATTCTGATGGGTCCTGACCCCCGTTTTTGGAAACCTGGCTTTGATTTTTTTAAAATTATTATTCCTTTCAAGGTGCGGGGGGGGGCTTGGAGTGAAACTTCACTAGTGAGAAGAAGAAATGCCATTGGCTGCTGGCTAGGGATTTGTTCTCTCTTAGGTGTGGTTTGAGTGGTAAGTTAAAACTTCCAATACATCATAGGAAGCCCCTTGGAGGGATAGAGCAACTTTTCTTAAAGAAACAGGATCTAACTATTCTCTCTCCCCCCCCCCCCCCCCCCCCCCCCCCCCCAATGCATTTATTCTTTCTGTCTTCCTTACTGCTTCCAGAAAGTGTCTGAGTTATCACCGCTAGAATGCACCTCCTAGCTCTGGGCTGCTGCTTTGTGGGCAGGAAATCAAAGGGAACAGCAAGAGCAAGCTTGCATTTTTCCTCTCCCCTTCTTCCTGCCTTTCGTAAGAGGCTGCGTGTCTGGGAATTCTTTAAAAACCATGCTTGTCTCGGGATTTCCCTCCCCCTGGCAGACTTTGTGTTAGTTTCAGCTGGTCCTGATTCCAATTTCTCAAGCTCCCCCCCCCCCCCCAAGGTAAAACCATGCTGTTTGAATTCCATGTAACTTTTTGGAGTAAGATGCCATGGGAGGTGGACTAGATGACCTTCTTAGTCCCTTAAGATCCTGCAGTTCTACGAGTATGTGCTTGTCCATCGAGCATCAGGGCCACCTGCTACAGAGATCTTACTCCCTGGCTATCGCTCTTCTGATGTTGGAATCCCTTTAGTTTTAAGCGCAGTAAGCCTGACTTTGCTGTCAAGGAGAAATCTGTATAATTCCTTGGTGTCCCCCTCCCGCCCCCCTGCCAAAATCTTGTCTTGCTCTCTTGGAATAGGCGTTATGCTTACTGGAATTGGGCATCTCCTGCATTGTTACTTACTGTCTCTTGGTCCCATCCCTCAACCACCTTCTCCTGTCACCTGTTACCTCCCCAAACTTGAAGAAAAATGACTCTGGGTGCAGTTCCACTTCTCTGCCAGCAGGGGGTTCTGCTAACCCATTAATCAAGGTCTCTGGTGCTGGAGGGGGCCCATAGACTGGTGGAGTTCTGCAGGTGTATCCTGTTCTCAAAGAAAATAAAACATTTTCATGGGAAAGTTTTTCTTTTGTGCTTTTTTCCCCCTCTTCTCTTGTTCCTCCCTGGGAAGGTCCGTTCTCTGTCCTCTGAACTAGGGGAGAGCACTGAATCGGATGACTAATTCGGTTTCCTCTTCGCAGCTATCGAAGCGGCTGGGCTCTCTTCTCTGCCCTCGTGTTTCTCCTCTGCAGAGCGGTTAGATTCTGCAGTGGAGAGACCGACGTCAGGAGAAGGCAGGCTTCCGATGCGGTGACTCAAAGTGCTTTTGTGCTGCTGGCTAGCTTTGGCCGCACGAGCGGCAGGAACGCTATTCCCCTCCGTGGGGCAAGTGTGGGGAGCCGGCCTCACAATGGCAGGGAAGCCAGGTAGGCTGGCCCCCTTTGGAGCCGCTGTGAAGGCTGGAGATGCTTGACTCCTGCTGAGGTGCAGGATCAGGCCTGCTAGGTAGCTTGGGGGGGGGGTGGAGGAAGATGGCAAAGGAGGAAGCGTGCTCCTTCTTCCACGCCCCCTTCACCTGACAGCTGATGGGGAGCCTGGGAAGAGTGTCTGCCTTCTGTGATCAGCTGTCAGTCGGGTGGATTGCGGGGGGGAGGAGCAGAAGCCTCCCCCTCCGCCTGACACACAGCTGATCTGGGGTAGAAGTAGCCCAGGCAAGTTCGCGCATGCCCTCTCTCCACCTGGGCAAACCGGAGAGGAGGGGTCCAGTGGACTGCCTGTGCATGCTCTTCTGGGTCCCCCTCCCCGATCAGCTGCTGGCATGTATGCTTCTCTGGGCTCCCCCTCCCCCCGATCAGCCTGGCTGGACTGAGAGCCCTCTTGGCTGCGATGTGGCCGTGCATGACGGACAGCATCCATCGCCCGTGGCCACATTGTGGTGCATCGCTCGTGGTGGGGCAAGTGCACCCTGCCACACAAGTTGCCTGCACGGGGCAGCTGTACCCCAGCTGGGCTTGACGCGTCCTTGGAATTTTTCCAAGGATGAGTCGTGGAGTAGCCAGCTGCGAGGGGGGGGGGGGGCACACATCTTGTGGGCCCTGGGCACAAAAACCACTGCATCGCATGGCTCATTTGCCCGGGAGGGTTAAGGCTACCTAGAGCGTCGGTAGCCTTCCTAGCCTGTCTTGTATGGCTGCACCCAGACTTAAATTGGCTGAGCATTGTACAATTGCCCTTTCCATAAGATCCGGGATCCTCTCCCTAAAGCGAAAACGGCCTCTGTTTCCTGACGCTTGGGCCTTGCCAACTCCTGAAACCCAAAAATGTAGGGTTCATCCAGCACTTCGTACAGTGGCCACTTTGCCTGGTGGCACCGGCAGTGTTTCTGGCACTGAAGTCATTGGAGATGGGTCCCTGCCCCAAGGTGCTTACAGTTTTCGAGGAGATGAGGCAGAGGGGAACCTAAAGAGAGCTGGAGATGCGTTCAGGAAGTCTTGGGTGCACGTGTCTAGCGTAGTTGCAGGGGAGATTTGGATCTGGAGTGAAAGGGCAGCAGGGGGTGCATTAGTGAAGAGTCTGGGGTGAGGTGCTAGGGAAGTTCCCTCGGAAGAGAGGGGATATGAAGGTATATTCGTAGCATCTGAAAACATACTCGGATGCAGGGTGCAAAATTTGCAGGCGTCTGGGAGCCATGGGTGCCCAGAAACCTGAGGTTGCCAACTGGTTCAGGGGTGCACGTGGGGCAAGAATAGCTTAAATATCAGGATAAAGTCTGCAGACTAGGTATTTTTTTGGGGGGTGGGGGGGTTGCTCCCGGAGTTCGATCTGAGATCTCCCGCCCGGTTCTAATGCTGCCGCTAGGACCTGCATTTGTTCTGTTTTTCCGGGGGAAGCAATCCAAGTTTTCCCACTGTCTCACAATCCTGTCAGACAATTACTTTGCATTTTTTGTGCGTGTTCCTTTTCCACACCCAAAGGAATCGCTTTTCCTTCCTCCTTAGACCACGTTCACACCCGATGCTGCGAAGGTGTAAGAATGCCGCGAGGCAAAGATGCGGCAGTGCGGAGGAGCCGATACCGGAAGTAGCGCCGGTGTGAACAGGGTTCTGGTGTGGTTTTGCTCACGCATGACAGGGCTGGATTTTGCGCCCTAGCATACGCGAGCAAAGCTGCTTTTCTACATGACAAAAATTGGTTCTTATAAGCGATTGAGATAACACCGGGTGTTACAAATGCTGGCGTTCTGTAATGTGAGAATACACTATTCCCCATTTATGCAGGGAGGTCATGCAGCCTTCTAAGAGTCTAATCGGGTGGGTCTTAAAAGACCGAGATCTCACTTCATAAAAGGGAACAGTGCGTTCACACATGGCAAAACTCCAGTATTATCTCAAGCACGTATAAGAACCCATTTTTGTCATGTGTAAAAGCAGCCACAGATGTTAGGGGCAGGGGTGCTTAAAGGGAGGTGAATTCAAGAAAAGGCAGGTCCAATCATGGATCTGTCCTCTGTCCTTGAGTGCATGCCCTCCTCTCTGCCCCCTTTCAGTGCTTGGGGGTAGGAACTGGAGCCAGGCACTGGGAAGGAGCTATATAAAAGCTTGCTGCAAGCCACATCTGGTCCCCGGGCCTGAGGCTCCCTATCCCTGATCTGAGACCTCAAGTATCGCACCCGACCCCGATTTCCAACCGCTAAAACCAACCCGTGACACATTTATGGTCAATCTTTCTCCCTCAAGACTCTTTGTGGCCTTGTTCCTCTTTGTGCCTTTGCTTCCTGCTGTGTTTTCACCCAGGAACTCTGCTGCCACCGCTTGCCCACCTCGGAGTCTCCTGCACCCTAAACCATCGTGGCCTCTCCTCATGCTGCCCCTAAGCCTGGAACATCCTCCCTGAACCTATATGCTCTACTCCCTCCGGATGCTAAAATCCTTCCTGAAAACCTGCCTCTTCCATCAGGCTTTCCCTAGCTTCTCCCCTCCCGACTGATCACTGATGTGCCCTCAGCTGTTCTACCACTCGTGGTTCCCTTCTCTCCTGCAACTAAGCTAAGCATGCGCCCTTGCAATTTCTCAGCTCCATGAACATATCCCTGTCTCTCCCTTGGCAACCCCCACTTGCTTGCCCTCGATGGTAACCCCCTCGGGGCAGAGACCTGTCGCTTTATTGATCCACATTGGGTACACTGCTGGATAAATAATCCTCCAGCCTCCTCTGAATCCAATGCAGAACACAGTCTGAAATATTATCTTTTTATATAGTGCCAGCAGTGTGCCTGGCAGTGAATGGTCCCTGCCCTGGTGGTGGGGGGAGGGGGCTTATAATCTTTGGATGGGCAAGGGATTGGGGCACGTTCACAAATCCGCGAAGCGGCAGGTGCAGATGTTTAGCTTGGTTACAAGGGGACCCTGAAGGTCATGACAGGGCAGTGGATGGAGCATTAGCAAGGATCCTGTGGGAGGAGAGGTTTTTTTAGAAGGGGTTGAGAGAAAGCAGAACATAGGTGTTCAGGCAGGGAGCCCAGGTGCAGTGGGAGGCAGGAGAAAAGAGGCCAAGATAGGCACGCTCCGGAGTCACTGGGGGGGGGGGNGCAAGGATCCTGTGGGAGGAGAGGTTTTTTTAGAAGGGGTTGAGAGAAAGCAGAAGGGACCAATGGAGGCCAGAGAACATGGGGCTATAGGATGCACAGGGAAGGAGGCCCATATAGGCACGCTACGGAGTCACTGGGGGGGGGGGGTGAAGGAGGATGGCAGGAGCAACATTCCCTACTGGGAATGTAGAAGGCGATGAGAGAAGGAAGGTACTCGGGATGGGGAATTTTGGTTTCGGAACAAACCAAGTAGCCAATAATGGCACTTTTGTTTTTTCCCGAACTTTTGGTTCTCTTGAATTGACTTTTAAAAAAATAAATAATAATAATAGATTTTTAACATTGCGGTTTCTCTATTGATTTCGGGGGTGGGTGGGAAATGCAATGTTAAAAAACCCGATATTCCTGAGAACCGAAATAAACTGAACCTGAACTTTTGGCCAGAGTCCCACCCCTAGATGCCCTTTAATCCTTCTGTCCTTGCGTCCGGTTACGGATTGGATCACCTTGGGTTATGCATGTCGATACTGCTTGGAACGAGAAGTTGCTTTTTCTGTCAAAGGGTAGCAGGAACTAGCAGTATAAGGTAGGGGTGGGAATATCGGTATCGGATACATTCGAAACACCCGATAATCAGGTGTATCGGATTAATCCGATATTTACCAGTATCGGCATACCGGATTTTTAACATTGACTGCTCTACCTGTTTGTTTTTTTTACATTGTGGCCATCGAAGTCCTCCCCGGTGTCCCATTCCTAGTAGGTGTTAGGCCAGGGATGGGGACCCTTTTCCTGTACAGGGTGTGACTCATAAGGGGGGGCATGTGCCCGCCCAGATTCTTGGGAAGTCCTATAGAACCCTTGCCCAGCCCCCACTCCTCTGCCCCCGCACGATCAGCAGTTGCCAGTCAGCTATGCACAGGCTGCTCTGAAAATTAGTCCCTCTCTGAGGACTGTATAGAAGGGGAGTGCATTCTGGGTGGGGAAGGAAGAGGCTCCAGATCATGGTTCTGTGTCGGGATTCGATCCCTGACCTTGCTTGCATGCCTTCCCCATAGCTAGCTAGCTCGCTCTTAAGTGCTTGGGGGGCAGAAATCTGGGCACCTCTGGCCTGTATGCGTCCATTCCACAGATTGGATCCAAATCAAGGACACGGTTAACCTAGCACTTCATGCATTGCCCAGTTCCTCTTAATCTTGGGGGCTGTTTCCCCTTACCCCAGGTGGTGGGGGAACCTCAAGCTTGGGGGGGAAGGGAGCAGAGATTTATTTATTTCACCATTTTTCTACCCTGCACCCTCCTGCTCACAGAGCTCCTCGTCTCCCTCCTCTCATCTCACCCCTCCTATCACAGAGAGATGAGGGTTGTGTGTGCACACAAGGACAGAACTGATCCATGATGCAGTTCCATGATCGGAACCCTTCTTTTCTTGTGCGTATCCTTACACCCTCTCCCAACTCTGTGGTTTTCGGAGCTGGTACTAATTTTCGAAGTGGCCCCTTGGAAGGTCAAGATTTCTCCATCTTTGCCTTGTATGATGGGAGTTTTGAATTCTTCCTACTTCTAGGGTGATCTTGGTCACAGCTGTTGCCACTAGATGGGCATCCTAGTTTCCTTGAGGGCGTTTTGTCATAAACATTGAAGTTTGCTACTGTTAAGCATCTCTCCCTCCTAGAACCCTGTGGATGATTAACATCTGCTGCCAAATTTCTTCATTGTTCCTCTAAGAGGACTAAACTCGATCTACTCTCTGAGCCGCCTCGGGCACAGGCATGTATTCAATACCAAGCTTTGGGTTGCCCCACTAATCCACAACAGTGTGTGGTACCGTTTCCCTTCCCAGGGCCCCTTTGAAAATCGAGTACCAGCTCAGAGGGCCATATAGAAGTTGGGGGGGAGTAGGGGCAGGCATGTTTGTTATGAAGTACTTGTATTGTACTAGCAATGTACCCGAGGCTGTATTATCCTCAATAAGTAACAGTGCTCTGCCTCAAGGAGCTTACAGTCTAGGAAAGAGGAGGAACAACTGTGTTGCAGGTTGATGTGCTTAGCTTAGTTTGGTGGAGAAGGAAACACAAGGGTAGGACAGCAGAAGGAATGTCATTGAGCAGTCTGTGGGTGTGAGGACCTAGGGAAAGCCTGATAGAAGAGGAAGGCATTATTATTATTATTATTTATTATTAATATACACTTATATAGCACCAGCAGTGTACATGGTGCTTTAAAATTGTTGAGTCCCTGCCCAGCGTGCTTACAATCTAAGATGGACAAGGGTGAGGTGAACACAGGGAAAGATACATGCACATTCCCATTTATTACAGATGGGGAACCGAATCTGAGAGAATGTGACTTGCCCAA
Source organism: Sphenodon punctatus (assembly GCA_003113815.1). NCBI lineage: Eukaryota > Metazoa > Chordata > Lepidosauria > Sphenodontia > Sphenodontidae > Sphenodon > Sphenodon punctatus. The sequence goes on along the minus strand of QEPC01009911.1, from coordinate 1,775,551 downwards.
GGCCACCTACTGAGTTCATGGCTAGGGCAGAATTCGAACCCTGGCTTCCCGGGTCCGAGTTCATTTGGAAGGGATTTTAAAGGTGGCTTGGTTGGGAGCAGAGCTTTGTGTTCAGGGAGGGAGTTGCAAGGGAGAAGGGGCAAATAAGTGAGTTCATGAAGAGGAGGCTGAAAAGGGGCCACTTAAAAACTTGTTGCATTTGGCTCCGTGTGTGTGTGTGTGTGTGTGTGTGTGTGTGTGCGCCCTCCTCTCTGCTCCCTTACCTTGAGCTTAGTCTTTCAGTGCTTGTGGGGAGAACCACTGTGGTGTAGTGAATAAGGTGCTGGATTTGGACTTGAGAAGCCAGGGTCTGAATCCTGCCCTCGCCATGAACCCACTGGGTGGCCTTGTGCAAGTCGCTACCTCTCGGCCTCAGTTCCTCATCTGTAAAATGGGTACGTGTGTCTGTTGGATTGTAAGCCCGTCAGGCAGGGACTTGTCACTGGGAAAATGGTGGCTGCAAACCGCTGTGTGCGCGCCTAGTAGCGCTATAGAAAACTTATTACTGGTGGTAGTTGTGCGGGGAGGAACTGGAAAGAGGCCCAGTAAAAACGATCCGTAGGCTGCCCTTGGACCTGAAGCTTCCCCCACCCCTGGTTTCGAGTTTTTCTGTGGAACTAAAGCTCAGATGCTTGACTTCTTATCCCGGACATCCCTGTTTCTGCTGCAATCCCAACTCCGGATCTAAAAAAATCAGTACAAGCTCCGAGGACTGTGCAGGGGGGAGGAGTGCATTCTAGGTGGGGGGGGGGGTGAAAGGAAGAGGGTCCATCGAGATTGTGGTTCTGTGCCAGGGTTTCATCCCGGTCCTTGTGTAGGCTGGCTTTCTTGCCAGGCTAGAATGTGGTAGCCGACAGGAACGAGCCAGTAGCAGCAGGTGACACGGCCCAGCTGCAGCTGCTGGCTGTGCTAATATGATTATACAGCTTTCAGCGGCCCTTATAAGCGTGCCTGTTTCGTCTGAGTTCTCCCGCCCCCCCTCGGGCTGAGCTGTCTAGGTCGAATGCTTTGGGGCTGTCAAGTCTCTCTCCTCTCTTCTGTGGGAGATGGTGCTGGTGGAAACCTTCTGTTGTTTTTTTTTGTTGGTTGTATTTTCATCTGTGTGTAGAGGAGGGGCTGCCTGAGTCACGTTCTGCTTGCTTGCTTTGGATTGAAACCAGTTTGACTTGATCGCTGAAGCTACTTTGGACTTCATCCTAGTCTAACTGCCAAATCTGGCCCATGGATGTACCTCCCGATGTTTCCTGCTTTAGGAGAGAGGGTCTCTTGCTGCGTCCCACGGACTCTCTGAGCAGAGAGACACAAAAAGAGCAGTACAGGGCTTCCTTCGGACATCTCTTTCGTGGTTGCCTCCCAGGAAAAACACTTGAGGACAATGGGGAAATAATGACCAAACATAACCTGAATGAGAGACAGTCTCTGTCCTTTATGAACTTGGAACGAGTGGGAGGGGTGTGTGCTTTCACGCACACATACGTTGGGGTGGCGCAGAGGGGCTTGTTGGCTAAGAGGGCAGAGCTTGTTCCTGTTTGGGTATCTGAAACATTGGGAGATGAATGTTGCATAAGCAGCTGGAATCTTCTGACGGCCAGGTCCGTTGTGTCCAATTTGACTCCCTCTGCCCCCAATCACTGAGACATCGCGATGCTCCATGGGGGGGGGGGGGTGGCCTTATGAGCAGAGAAACTCCTTACCCAGTCCCTTAATGGCATCACAGCTGCAACAAGGAAGGCCATAGCTTTGTCACTTTCCAGTAGGTATACCGCCCCTGACAGTTGTTGTCACGACATTCTGTGGGGCCCAGGGCCCGTTCTGTCACCTGACGTGGTCTGAGCCAATGGGTAGAAACCGTTCTACATGTGGGCAATAATGGCAATGGCAGTAGCCTAGCAGTTAGCGGATTGGTACTCTTTTATACCGAGACGAGTCCCCGATTATCACCGTGTCCGAGTGCCAGAGTACTGTTCTGGCTTCCTGCGTTACCATTCTAGCATCCAGCCGAACCTCTGCATTCTGCTGTGCGCGCACACGAGAGGGGCCATGGAACAACAAACAAAGAGAGAAAAAATAGACAAATTTCCAAAACCGTATTTGTCACTTTGGTAATGTGGGTAACCTAACTGGTAGGGATGGGACTATAGGTATCTGATTGATCGGATAATGTTGATGATTGGTGATATTGGATTAATCCGATAATATAGTTTTTTTAACATTGCCGATTTTTTGGATCTTTAACATTGCCACCGTTTTAACAATGGCCGCAATGTTAAAGATCTGAAAAATCAGCAACGTTAAAAAACCGATATACCATAAATCCAATATTGGATGAATTGGATACCGATAACTGGTAACCAATAATTTGCCGATAGTCCCATCCCTACTAACTGGGTACCCATTGGGGTCCTGTTGGGGACGGGATCTAGTCGGAATTGGCTTCTGTTGGGATTGGAAGGAGTTACAAGCCTTTAGAGGGGAGGGCCCAGAAGGGTGTGTTGCTAGGCACTGGCTTGATCTGGGGTTTGCGGGCCTGAGGTCTGGCCTAGTAGTCGACTCTTGGAAACCATGTCCTTATCGAACGCTGGATGTGTTGAGGGTAGGGTATTTTGAGGGACCGGCAGCCATTGCTCTTAGTAGGTCTCTACTGCAACAGTAATGGTGATGCCCATCCCTTCCCCATAGCAACCGTATAGTTCCCATTTCTGTACTGTTGCTTCTCTGGCAGGGCTGATTGCTGCCCCTCTTGGTCCAGGCTTCTGAAGTGGGAAGGAGGGCCTTCGCTCATCTGTCTCCAGGACCTAGGTTTTTGACTCTCAAACCCATTGGCAGCAAGACTCCTCTGTGACCTTTAAGGCCAAGTTGCCTGTCTGTTGTCAAGGTTCTCCTGAGGCCGTTCTTTTCGAGACGCTTAGTAGCGACTGTTAATGTCTTCATGCGCAAAGGAAACGGCAGACAGGCGTGCTAAACAGATGTTCCCCCTGTAACTCCGTCTGAGCCGCCCCATTCCACGGTCTCATGAAGGAATTGAGACAGCTGGGGCTAATCTCCCTCTCCACCCCTTTCGGCCCAAACGTTCTCCCCTCCCTCACTTCAAGAAAAGAATTCACTGTTTCCAAATGTGTGGCCTAACCAGGAATTAGTGCAGCGGGACAACCCCCCGCTCCATGGTCCTAGGTTAACGAGGTTGTGTCAGCGTGCAGCTATGCTGGTGTCTGCTCCCTTGCTGTTAGCAACCAAGGGAAACCAGCAGTGTCTGTCAGGGTGGCCTCGGTAGCGTGGCGGCAGCTATTTATTTAATTATTCCTTATTACAGTAATGTCTCGGGGGCCCTGGTGATGGGGTGTCTGCAAGCTGGGATTGCCGGAAAGCAATCGGAATTGTCAAGTGTGTGTGTGTGTGTGTGTGTTTGGGGGGGGGGGAGGGTGTGCCTTGTGAGCGGTGGAAAGCCAGACTTTAAGATCTGGAGAGAAGAACTGGGGCTTCTCGTTGCAACGTCTCCCTGCTTTATGGGGTCATTGTAGGGGTAGCTTTATCGCTGGCACTCTGAGAAGTGCCCAAACTGGTGTGTGCATGTGTGTGTACACACAGTGTAGGCACTATAAACTGTGGTGTTCAAGGTATAAACACAAAGCATTCTGGGATGAATTCCTTAGTTTGACAGGAGTGGCACTTGGCGCTGCGGCCTGGGATCTCTGAGAGCTCCTACCTTCTGCAAATGAGATCGTGATTGGTTTCTTTGATGTATGTTGCAACAGAATCGCAAAATTATACTGGGGCATCTTTAGACGTAACAAAGATCGGGTGTCAAACCGCATAGCGCATGTTTGGTCGTTGTGCGTAAGCACCGTAACAATCCCAGTGCCAATTGGGCCACCTGTTGAACACCATTGCATCACAAGGACAAGGTACGTGTTCTGGCTGAACCCGTGGCCAGCCTTGTCTAATGATGATATTGCATGGTGCGTTAGCAGGTACAACCCAGGAACGAGGCGGCAGCGCTTGCGTGCCGAGATTGGGTGGTGAACAAAACACCGGTTTTCCCCAAGGTGGGTCGTGTGTCTAAGCAGCGCCACATGGTGAACACAGGGCCAAACCGATGTTCATAACAAGGTCAACACACAATTCCAGACACCCATTGATGTTGCGTCTAAAGACACCCCGGTCTCAAAACGGCAGGTCCTTCAGGCCAAAAGCTTTGGAACTGCTCCTGTAGAAGTTCTCTTTGGGGGCGGGGGCATTCTGACTAACCAGTCCTTCAAAGTCGTCGTGCCTTGCTTCTGAAACGTTCACAGGAATGGAGAGCTACATCAGAGTTATGGAGTAGGAAGAGAAGTGTTTATTCCTGGAACAGGCGTATGTACTCCATGTTCTGACTTCAAAGTTACCGCGAACGCATGTTTGAAATAACTCCGTCGTGTTGTAACCATTAGGGGGAGCTAGATTAACTGTTTGGGTTTACTTCAGCTGCAGTGTGAACACTACCAAAGTGGAGTAGTTACTTTGATGTAACAAAGGCCACTTTGACGCGTACAGTTAAATGGGTTCTAACTCCTGGTCTAACCTTGGTATCATTTGCATGCATGCCATGTGACAATAGGAGGCAGAGTGTGTGCTCTGGAAAAAAATCTCCTCCTCCTCCTTTCTATAGCACTATTAGGTGCATATATCTAGCACTTTACACTCACAGATTTTCAGAGACGGGTCCCTGCCCAGTGGGCTTAAAATTGAAGATGGACAAGGGTCAGGGAACCATCTTAGACGGCAAGATTGAAGATGCACACAGACTCCCATTTTACAGATGGAGAACTGAGGCTGAGAGGTTGCGGCTTGCCCGAGGCCACACAATGAATCCATTGGCTAGGGTGGGAGTTGAGCCCTCGCTTTCTAGGTCCAAGTCCAGTACCTTATCCACTAGAACACACTGGCAATCGGGGAGGGGGAACCGTTTCAAAACCAACTTATTTTGTAATGTGAATCTTCTCTGTGTGTGTGTGTAGGTTGATTGGTGAACCAATCAATCCCAGGCTGGGGCGCAAAGTGCTGCTCCTGTCAAACTAAGGAATTCATCCCAGAATGCTTTGTGTGCATGGCATGAGGGGGAAGGTATCCTCATCGGCACTTCCATGGCATGACCACTAGGGGCGGATGGCAAAGGTATTCAATAAATATAGCGAAACTATTGACACGACTTACTGAAAACCTGAACAATTGCTCTGATTTTGTTTTTGTTTTTTTGGATAAACTAGTTCAGTTTTGTACATGTCAGCGTGGCCTAAATTGCAGTGGGTTTTGTTCATTTTTACCCTGCCTATCTCTGCCTCAGGCAGCTAGAGCTATTTTATTGTTGAGAACACAGCGTTGGTCTCTAGAGGCCTCCAAGCAATCTCCCCACAGGTGGGTTGGTCTATTGCCCCATTTCTGGGCTGGGGGAGGGTATGGATGAGAGATGCTATCTTTTGGACCAGCTTTGAGTTCCCTCTGTGATCTAGGGCAAGCTGTCTGGATTTCCCATGTGCAGAATGTGTCATTAGTCCCATACTTGATCAGACTGGGCTCCTTAGCCCAGACTGGCTTTAGTTCAGAGGTGATAAACCTTTTCCTTCCCAGGGACACATTTTTGAAGACTCTGGCTGCTTTTACACATGACAGAAATGGGGTCTTATAAGAGCTTGAGACAATACCATGTGTTATAAATGCTGGTGTTTTTGTAATGTGTGAACGCAGTATTCTCCTTCTATGCAGCAAGATCACGCAGCCTTGTAAGACCCACCCGATGTGACTCTTACAAGGCTGCACGATCTCCCTGCATAGAAGGTGAATACTGCGTTCACACACTACAAAATTCCAGCATTTATAATGCATGGTATTGTCTTGAGCACTTATAAAACCCCGTTTCTGTCATGTGTAAAAGCGGCTTAATACAAGCTCTGAGGGCCTCAAAGTGGAGACGGGCAGTGGCGACTGATGGGTTCAAAAGTGGCAGGGCCAATGCAATGGTGGTCAGTGGCTTAACTCAGCAGCAAGGAGTTCCCAGGGTTAACACTGGAGGGAGATTACATTACTTAACCGTAGGAACTCCTTGTTTCTGTGTGAAGCCCTGCCACTGGGGGATAGAGACCCGTCCATTGTCTCCCTCCCACAGAGTCCCATTTCTCCCTAACAGTGAAAAATAAAAAATCACATTGCCATCGCCTACCTTTATCCTGAACCCTCAAATCCTCTATTTTTGTGCCTTCCTTGGCCACATGTAGTCTTCTGAAGGTATAGGGTTTGGGACAAGCCTTCTTTCTGGTTTGGAGGACTGAGTTAGCTCCCTGTCCTGCGACAAGCCAAATCAGAAGAGATGGAAGGGAAGCGAAGGAAAGGACAGAGGGGAAGGTTTTGGTGCATGAGAAGAGGAAGGGGAAAGATGGGTTTCAGTGGGGAACAGGGGGAAGGGGACTCTGAATTGCTTCAGTTGACAAAAACAAAGTCAATTGAAGCCATGCGTTTTTGTCCTAGAAACATGACCAAAGAGGCAAACAAAACAAGCACAGAGAGGCAAAACTCATTTCCAGCAAGGAGCAGCAGCACTCCCAGAAATTGCTAGCAAACCCCAACAAAATAGCAGCTGACACTGTATCCCCAGCAGCCAAATGCCTGTCCAAACACATGGGCCTCAAGTTTGGGGGGTTGCAGGCCTGGAAGCAACCAACAAGCCCCATCAAATCCCTAGTACTTACACTGTATCCCCCAGTAGCCAAATGTCTGTCCAAACAAATAGGCCTTTTAAAGGGTTTGGCCAGTTACTGGCCTGTATTTCAACCAAACAAGCCCCATCGAAATAGCAGCCTAGACATGCAGCAAGATGAGATCAGGGGGTAAGCCCAGGGCTGAATAAACCAAATGTAAACAATGCATTTCTGTTTCTCCACACAACCCAAGGCAAGAGGCTCAAAATCAGTCACAAGCAGAGAGGCAAGAAGTTTCCCCAGCAGCCCCCCCCCAATTCTCCAGTGTCTCTTCCAGACCCCACCCCACAACCCAGTGACTCAATCCAAAAAAAGCCATGCCCTTAGCTGAGCATTTCATAGTCAAGAAAATAACTAGTTCACCAATGGGGATGTGTCTAATTTAGGTCCAGCAGCAGTGTGGGGTAACACAGCCACAAACAAGTCAGGCCAAGCAGCAGCCAGGCCAACCAGCACTCTCTCTCCACCAAAATGGCACAGATCACCAGCCTTGTGTGCCAAAAGAGGAGAGCTCTCTCTTAATGCCGCCTCAGGGAGTGGGATACAAGGAGGCAGCCTGAGTCCTCAGCAGCAGCTGTGCACAGGCGCACACTGCCTGGGCGTTTGGGTCTGCCACCCAGACAGTGTGTTTCACAGCAGCCCATAGGGCTCTGTGGAACACTGCCCCCAGTGAAGGGAAAAGCAAACTGCTCTTTCCCCCCTTCGAGCATGGGCTCGAAGCCCAGATGCCCAAAGCACTTGTCCCTTAACGGATTCCTACCAGAGCAGGCTCAGTAGGAGGCACTGGCCCTCAGCTCCTCCTCCTCCCTGAGGCCTCTCTGGCCCCTGCACTTGTGCCCAAGGAGGCACAACAACACTGAGCAATCAGCTGATCGACTGATTGCTGAACAATGTGGAGGAGAGCAAGTCGAGCAGCGCTGGGACTCATGTGAGGGTTTTTTCTTTTTAAAAACATGGAGCGTGTGGAGGGAAGGGGATCAGGTCAGGAGGGGCAGTGCCGCATGTGCCCTGCAATGCACCTGAGAACCTCCTTCTCTCCTGCTATCCCTAGCTCCTCGTCCCCATTTGTTTCATGCTGCCTCTTCCAGTCTTTCGGGGGCCCCCTTCTCTCAAGAACCTGCACCATCACAACTTTGTGACGGTGGGTAAAACCAGATGTGGTGCTATCCTGTGGTGGCCCAGAACCCATTGGCATGTCTGTCCGTGCTGCCAGTTGTTACCCTGGGGCGCAGGTAGATGGCTAGCCCAGGTCGTGTCCTTGGGGAAAATCTCCCCCCCCCCCCCCACACACATTTGTTTAGTTCTCTGCCCTAGAACTGCCATGCTGCCTGCACTTGTATCCGTCTAGACTGAATTGTTTTTATTGATTTTGTTGTAAGCCGCTCCGAGTTGCCCATGCGGGCAAGAGGAAACGGTTGAGAAATATAACAAAATAAATAAGCCCCTGGGTGTAGGGATCTCTCTCTAATTACTGGCTCTTTCCAGCCCTGGGCTCCCTTTTCCTCCTGGGGGGCCAATTTGGAAACTAGTACCAGGGCATGAAATTTCAGATGGAAGTCTGGGACCTCTCCAAAATTCAGCCAGACTTTATCTTGATATTAAACCATTTTTGCCCCATGGCACCCCTGAACCAGTCGTCAGCCTCTGTTTTCTGGGTGCCCATGGCGCCTAGGGGCCTGCAGATTTCACACCGTTAGTACAAGCTCCATGGACTGTAGAAGACTTGTGCGTGGGGGTGTGCCAGAGGTACGCTCAAGAGAAGGAGGGTCCAGATCATGGATCCCCCCACCCCAAAAAAATTTCTTCTCCTTTACCCTGAGCTTAGTTTTTCCCTACGGCAGGTGGAGTGGCAAGTTAGGAACTAGATTTAGGTGCCAGATTCAGGAACTGGAAAGGGGCAAATAGAAACAAACTGGGCTGCATTTGGCTCCTGGGCCCGAGGCTCCCCACCCCTGCAGTATGTTAGTGTTCAGCAGGGCCTCTAGGCGCTGCCGGTGTACAAATAACGCGGTGACTATGGACAAGCTCGTCTGGTAAGGAGGCTTTTCAGTGTCTGACTTAGCTTTGCCTCGGGGTAGTTGCTGCACAAAACTGAAGCATGACCACCCTCTAGGACTCTGGTCTTGCAGGGAACAGATGGGTCAATGATTAACTCGCTCTTTGGAAGCTGCCAACGGCAATAGAAACGGAGCGCTTAATTATTAAAGGGCTCGTGCTTTATCATGTATCTGCTGAATGTTTCCTTAAGGCTTATTTTGGTGGCGGGTAATTGAATTAGGTTATGGCGGGGAGGCGAGAAGGGCTGGAGAGGCTGGGAAGAGAGGCACTATGGGTAAGAAGTTTTGAACATAATTATTTCCTGGCCCAGCTTGGTTTTCTTTGCTTTGCCCACTGGTGGCTTGGAGAATGTACATGCTGGCTGCTTTACTGTATTGGTTGGTATAAATGAGGTCCTTCTGGGGGCTTGATCATTGGTTATTGAAAGGGAGGGAGTACGAGATGATACCTATGCTAGGTTGACAGCTCTGTATCCATGAGCCATCTCCTGCATGGTGATGGACTATGCCAGATGGTTGATGGAAGATGTAGTACGCTAGCCCCCTCTAGTGGTGTAGTGTTGGCAAACTCTATGTAGGTGGTTTCTCTACAGAGCTCAGATGGCCAGGTCTTTAACGGTTCATTCAGATGGAGCAAGAAGTTCCCTGCTGCTGACAGTCCACCCAGGAGTTTTCTGGCCACATGAGCAAATGAAAAATGTTGCTGTTGTGGCAAAAAAAGGGGGTGGGGGACTTAATCTTTTGGACTCACTGCCATGGAGTGTTGGGGAGGGCACTCGTATGGACCCCTCACCCCAAATCCATCCGTGGTTAAGTTGGTGGGGGGGATAGAACCTAAAATGCTTGGGTGGGAGGGTTGCTCCTATAGCAGGTGTTCACACGTGCTGGCAGATGTGTGGGTATGCATGCAGTCCTGCGCATGTATGGGTTGGGGCAGTGGGAGGGGGGGGTACTGAGAAGTGGCACTGGGGCTGCGGGAGGCACATGGTTCTAATAAGCAGGAAGGTGATGGGGCAGCCTGGGGGGAAGGGGGGAATCCCCCTGTCCAGAGTGCTGTGCAGGCCGGCATAGCTCTCCCCCCTCATCTGCCTGTGGGACACCCAAGTCGGGTAAAGGAACCCCTTCCTCTCCACCTGTTAGTACTGTCTTCCTCCCCAAAGCCCTTAGCAGTTGGAGCGGTGGTAAAGGGTGGCTGGAAAGGTGGGCCCTTGCACCAGATCTTGGGCCCTTGCATCACGTTAGTGATTCAAAGGGCCAAATAGCCTTGCTGTACCCAACCCCAAAAAATGACAGTTGAAGCATCTGAATGTGTCTCTTGGTAAGAAGGGTAAGGCTGCATAATTCCTGAAGTTACCTCGTTCTGAAAGGCTGGGTTTTGAGCTCTGTCATATATTTGTAAGAGAAAATGCTGCAGGACCCAGCAGATGATGTCCCCCCCGCGCCCATGTTCGGAGATAAATGTACGATTGGTATTCGTAATGGTGCCTACTGAGTTAAATGTGGCATTTATGCTGTTGGATTCCTCCAAGCACAAATGATCTGCAGTCTGATTTCTGGTGGGCAAGGAGAAAGCTGATCTTGGTTAAAACGTCAATTCTTCTTAGGACCGAGGTTTGCTGTACTCTTGCAAAGGAGCAGCTAGCTGTACCGCTCTCGGTTCTAAACTCGAGGGGCTGGATTTTGGTGATTGAAAAGTCAGAGCAGACTTTTTTTTGAGTTTCTGTTGTGACCACAAGCGCTTGCGTCAGGAAAGGGTCGCAATCACTTGTACAGCCTGTGTGTGTGTGGTTCTGTGCTTCTGTTTCCAATATAATTTTTTTTCTTTTTCCAGCTGAAGGGAGGATAGGGAAACTTTTTTTTTGGGGGGGGGGGGAAAGCTTTGTGGGGAGCAGGGGAAGGTAAAATACTTGGCAGAAGTGCTTCATAGAATATGGAGGAGTTTCTCTGCATAGAACAAACACTGATCAAAAAACATAAGCAGCAGATCTATTTAAGTTTCTGGGTTTCTATTCTTGATAGATGGCCCAGGAGGAACGTCACATTCTTATGTGGCTGCCGTAAGGGTATAGCAGTTAAATTTTCACCCAAGCGTGTTCCCTTAAGGAGTTTCTGCCACTGTGTGTGGGGGGGGGGGGATGGAGAGGAGGGGGTGCCTGCTGAGTTAAAGGCACTGCAACGTCCTGGCGTCCTCCTGGTCCCCTCCGTTTCGCGATACGATTAAAGCTGAAACAGAATGATTTTCAACTTTTTAAAAAATCTGCACAATTGCTATCTAGAAGCATCACTTTGTTGTGGATACATCATTCAGGGTAAACTAGGGGTGTGGGGAATCTTTGAACCTCCTCGGGCCACTTGGGAAACTAGTACAAGCTCTAAGAGCCCTTATGGAAGTTGATGGGGGGGCAGGGGGAGAGTGTCTTGAAGAGGAGGGTTCAGCTTACGAATCTCTCTGTCCTTGTGTGCATGACCTTGACTCAGATTCTTATTCCCCCAAGTTTGGCCTTTCGGTGTGGGGAGGGGATAGGAACTGGGTCTAGGGGCCAGAACCAGGCACTGCGAAGAGCCCACAAATTAGCTATGGGCTGCGTTTGGCCCCCTGACCCAAGGTTCCTCACTCTTGGTTTTGATTTGATCAGATTCCCTTTGCCAAAGTTAAAAGCTAAGTAACACCTAAAGTCTAAAGCTCTGTGTGTAACCCACGTTGACTCCCGTACATGAAACGGGAAAACGCCTCTTCTGCCCCCCCCCCCCCCGGCTGTGTTGGCATCTTGAGACTGACCAGTGATCGACTCCAAAATAGAGGGGACAGGCTGAACTATATGAGGAGCCCATGATTCAAATCTTGCCGTGGCCAGAGGCCTTGGCCAAGAGAGGCGTGTGGTTGTAAAATGGGAACGGAGGCTTGCCTTGCTAGGGCTGCTGAATTCTGCTGATGCCAAAATAGAAGCTTTATCCAAGACTGCAGCCAGAGGAAATTCTTCTTTGCACAAGGAGGAGGGGGATGTGTGTGTGGGGGGGGGAAGAGACCCTAAGCTCCCTTCTTGACTTGAATGGCTAGACAACATGCTTTTTCAAATTAAAGCCACTAACGGTATGATGGCTTCAAAGATTAGAAGGCACCTTGGAAGATGCCCACTAAAGGGGGCACTGTTAAGATGAAGGCTGAGAGATGTTGCCACAGTGGTGGTCATCATGCGTGTTCATGGTCCCCAAGGTACTGCTTCCAAAAAAAAGGGCTCCTGATTTGAGAAGCCGGTGGAGATTCCCTTCCAAGACAAATAGCATTAATCCAAGTGAATGGTGATGGTCCTTACAGTTTGCCGGGACAGGTCCCAGACTTGCTTCAGCGGGACTGATGCTTTAGCTATCTGCTTGGAGGATTTACATTCCAAATGGACAATTTAGCCAAGTGACTTCAGAGGTGTCTGTTCAGGAAGAGTTGCTCTGGATGTTGGAACCGGGCTAGTCTAGTGGCTCTCAAATGGGGCGGCAGGCCCCTGGGGCACAGCTGGCAAATGCCTCGCTCCACTCTATACTAGGGGTGGTAAACGGGGGAAGAGTTGGGAGGCCACGGTTTGTGGTACAGAAGTAAATCAAAGTAACGATGTGGTAACATTTAGATGAGCAGTGTAAACCAAAGTGGTATTGTGCCAATCTTCTCCACAGCTTCTATGTAGTAATTGCTGATACCGGTTGAGATGAGGAGTTGCATTACTCCCCTTTTGGTTTGTGTATTGAAGTATTTCTAACTTGCCTTCATGCTTCTGAATACCATTGGCTTAGCCACTTTGTCTGGCTTTTACTCCAGATGTGTTCACATGAACAAAGTAAGGCACAGCTACATTGAATTAGCTCTTGGACGGGAAGTGACAAGCGAGCAAAGGGGGCAGTGGGGCAGGAGAGAAAGGGCAGAGGTGAGGGACCTCAGTTAGCAGAGATGAGAGGAAAGAGGGTGTGGCTTGAAGTTTTGAGGATGGGCGTCATGGGCATGACCCCTCTGAGGCCAGGGTTCCAATCCCATTTTGGTCACTAACTTCCTTGGTAGCCCTTGGTCAAGGCACTCTTGGCCTTGGTTCCCCATCTGTAAAATGGGAAGAATAATGACCTTGCAGGCCGGCTGTGAGCATGACCCAGATGTAAAGCACTTGGATTAATTATAGACGAAATCAAGCCATTCCGATAGCACTTCTGGCGTTCAGCCTAGCTTCTCATTGATTGAAGTGCTAGTGATGCTACTGTGCCACCGTCCCTTTGAGAGAACGGTCAACATCTAGCCCATGATTATCCACTTGGGGACTTGGTCCATTCGGTCCTTGACCCTTTCTCTTCCCCCAGTGAAGTACTTGGCTGTATAGGTCTGAATTTAGGAGTGGGTGCTTCCAAAAGCAACGATGGGACTGTTTGTCTTGTGACTGGCTGGAGCTTGGCACTCTCCCAGCTAGACCTTTCTTAGAAACGCTTGCTGTGATAACCTCTAGTCGGACCATGTTACTCGCCGTTGCGTTCCTGATCCATGGAGGGCTCTTATTTATGATCCTCTCGGTCATTAATCAGCTGGATGTGACAGACACTTTGTTTAATATTTCCCGGCTGTGTATGTGGGAGCATTCTTTGCATTATTGGGAGTTGGGTTTCAGAATGAGGCGAGTGATGGATGGCCGTCTGCGTAGGGGTGGAAGCATATTCGCTGAAGGAGCACTCCTGTTATGGGGGAGAGTGTATGATTCATAGTCAGAAGGCACTTCCAAAGGTCATCTAGTCCAACCTCGTCTTTGATGCAGGAGTCTCTAGGATTCACGTATGCAATTATGGATCCGATATTGTCATGAGTTGAAGCTATTCAGTGTTAAGAGCCTCTTTCTGTAGACTAGGGGTGGGGGACCTCAGGCCTGGGGGTCCAAATTTCACCCTCAGCAAGCTTTTATGTGGTCTCTTTCTAGCCCCTGAATATGGTCCAACCCCAGTTCCAGTTCCTGCACCAAAGCACTCAAGTGAGCAAAGCTGAGGGCATGGTGCACATAAGGCTAGTTAGCAAACGGGATGTGGGCCAACACCAGGTGCATGTTCACCTGCCTGTTTGTTAGGTTTTCCCTTCCACTGGTCCCCTGTGGCTACCACCCACCAGACCTGCAGCTCCCACTCATGGCAGGGTCTCAGGAAATGTGGTGCCCACCGCGTGCAGCACCACCATGCATACAGGTCTGCCAGCACCATAGTTGTGGGCAGAAATCCTAGAGCACCGGAGGAGCGACCGCTTCCTACCCTTCTCTCTCGGCTCTTGCTGGTGTTGGGGGGAGGAGGGAGGGGGCGGCACTGCCCACAAGCACATGAAATAAATGGGCAGCCCTATGTGTCTGTTAGGCTGGACACACGAAACATGTGATTGGTGGTGGAGTAGGACCTTGACTGCAGTGGACTGATGTCTTGTTTAACACCCTATGATGTGGACCTTCCTTTTCCAGAGTGTGGCCCTTGGAGCTTGTACTGATCTTCAAAGTGGCCCCTTTGAAGGGAAGAGATTGCACCCGAGCAGGATCTTTCTGTGGATGAGATTTTGCTTGGATCCATGCTTGGTAGATTCTTCATTCTGTTCAAGGAATGAAAGTTTCTCCAAATGCAGTCTTGGGACAAACAGTGGGGAACCAGTGCCTTGGTGTTGGCCAACGGGAGCCTATTAGAGCTGCTCTCCAGGTCTTGCAGTGCCGTCTGGATTGGAGTGGATCATGCTCAAGACAGCGGGGCCGGGCGTGCCATCGCACCTTGTCCTGGTTGTAGCCTTCCATATGGAATGCTACAGGACGGATTGCTCCAATGTGTTCATTGCCAAGGAAAAGTGTTTTGTGAGATGCCTCCATTTCCAAGTGGCTGGAGACGAGAGGTTTACCCTAGCCGCTTCGTTGCATCTCTGTGCAAACATGGTCTGTACCACCTACTTCACAGGATTTTCCCATTCTATAGAAAGCATGGTCGTGGACAGCAGGTAGCTACTGTTACGTGTAGATAAGACTCGATACCCCACTTCTGCTCTCTACTTTCCTGTAGGTAGTGGGGTTCAAGGGGCTGGCAACCAGATTTAGGAAGCATTGGCCGATGTCCCAATCATGTTGATGTCCCCCTCCTGTCAGGTAAGCCTAAGTGCTGTCTGTTTGGATACTGTTTGGGGTGTGGTAGATGGATCTTGCAAATCTGCCGGCAGTTATATCTCTAGGCAAAAACCCAGAAACTGGTCAAACCTAGAGGTGGCAGCCCTGCCCATGAAAGGGCCTTCTTGGTCCATTAATACTGGTGCATTTCCCTGCTGGGATAAGGGACTGTTCCTACAGTTGAAAGTGGCCGCCTCCTTTTGAATGAAGAGCCAGGCTGAATACAAGGAGGCGTAACAGTTCCATGTTGAGGGTTGGCAGTAAACGAGAGCTTGGCTACCGTGGAATCTTTCTGCCGACGCGGAGCGAGGTGCATGCCAGCTTGCTGAGTCACTAGAAACTCTATCCCTTCTCAGCTAGGTGACCCCTCTGTCACATGGGCGCACAATAGAATGCCTTATCACTTCAGAAAGAAGCAAGTCTGTCGGCGGGGCCGAAGCATTGCCTGTTGTGAGACGCCACGCTGGGGGTGGGCTCCAGGACTGACTCCTCTTGAAATGGGTTTCCCCCCAGCAGCCAGCAATAATCCCAAGGTAGCTGAGGGAACCCGAATGCTTTGATAGCTGCATTGAAGGAGCTTTTTTGGCTAGCCCTGACCCATCGCAGGCTAGATTTTAAAAAACCATCCTGTGCCGCGTGTTTTTGTAGCCGGGCGGATGGGGATGAAAGGGACCTAGTTGGGGACCGAGACGTTGCTAGACAAGGTGTGATCTTTGTCGTCTGTCGCTTGCTGTCGACCTTGGCTTGCAATCGCGCGGGCCGTCGTGTGCTCTGACAGGAGCAAAACCCTGCATGGAAATTCTCGGGGAAATAGATGGTTGGCAGACAGCCACACCACTCTCTGCTGTGATCCTTCCAGATTTACAAGTCAAGGCAGGTCATGGCTCGAACTAGGGGAGAACTACAGTGGGGAAGGAAACGGGTGACTGAATATGGGCATTTTCAGACAGACCAACTATCGCTTGATTAGGAGAAAACGAATCCAGTGACTGTTACCTAGTGTTTACAAAGTGGTACCTCTTCAGATGGACGTTCGTTACTTCTTGATAACTTAATTCTGGAATAGTCGGTCTGAACTGACCTTGCTGTTATACAAGGAGTCGGCCCTTTTCACACAGACACGAACACTGATAAAAATGGGTGTTGCATTTTATTATACATGTTGCAGGGCCGCAGATGCGCTCTACGGGTGCCCTGCAACATGTATAATATGTAACACCCATTTTATCCGTGTAAGGCCCTTTTTCTCTCTCATGAAGAGTCTCTGGGATGAAATTCAATCCATGCTGCTTTTCGGTTCGTGCTCAGCACACTGATTCCTGGGATTGAAGAGAACCTGATTTTCTTCATATTTCTGTTTTTTGAGTTGAAGAAAATGGTAACTCATCCCTTTGTTCGGTGGGTGTTTAAACTTGGCGCTCTGCAATGCATTGTTAACTGTGGGGTGATTGTTCTATCTCGGTCGTCCTTCATGTTCCCCTCTATCGTAGAGACAGAAATGCCTCGCAAGGCTGTCGGGTCTTGATGTACGACGCGGTGGCACTAATCGAGGAATAGGTGACTAATCCGGGACAGTCGTTTAGATGGACCTAATCAAGGACTAGCTTAACATCTGGATATTAAAACCCTAGTAATCAAGGGTTGATAACATGTGGGTGTTTTTGTTATCGTGTGATAACAATTGCTGTTTTGCAGCGTTTGAACAGACCTCTCCTTCAGGAATCGAGGCTATAATTCTGGAATAAATGTCTGTCTGGAAACGCATTCTACTTTTGGCTGGTAGGAGCCAATGCCTGCTTGTGCGGGGGCTGCATCCAGGAGAAACTAAATTAGGCCAGGTTTGGCGCTGAAAACTCAGTGGTAAACATTTTTATGAATCTTTTTTTTTTTTTTGTTCGTTTTTTTTGCCTGCCTTGAATCTGGTCCAGCCAAATCGATATCAACCACTGGCTTCTGCTTTCTTGACCTCCTTTTTGGATATTGTTTTCCTTTTGGGGGTGGGGTGGGGAGGTTGATCTTCTCTCCAACCCTCTGTTGCTTTATTTGACCAGATATCGGACCAGAATAGCGTGAGCTCCAAAGGCCGCATAGAAATTGGGGTAAAGGAGTTTAGGGATTGCACTCAAGAAAAGGAGGGTCCAGATCATGGGTTTGTGCCATGACTCTGTTCCCTCTCCTTGTCTGCATGCCCTCCTCTCTGCTTCCTTGCCCTGAGCTTAGATTTTCATTGCTTGGGGGTAGGTGCTGTATCCAAGTGCCATATCCAGGAACGGGGCTGCACTTGACCCCTTGTATTTGGTGTTGTTCCCCCCCCCCCCCCCCCCCACACACACACACATTTGACACTGCTTAACTGGAGTCTGGTCTACTGATTTAGCTGAATTAACTAAATAAAATAACTAGCTTTCCAGTTCAGATCCCACCCTACTTGTAAAATAACGGTGTCTGAAACTCCATTTGTCTTCTGTATAATCTAAACTTGACCCAAGAACTGTCACCCTACTGTTGGCGTGCACATGTCTTGCCAACTTGTATAGCTGCCTGGCAGTGTGCACTAAGCTGGCATAGCCAAGGGAATAATAATAATAAATTTTATTGTTGTAGCCATAGGCTGTAACCAAGAAAGAAAACATAAGTACAAAATATAAACCCAAACCGTCAAATATAAAATGACCAGCAGACTAAAGTTAATTTAAAACCCCGGTCAGTCCACACAGGCCCTGATCCGGATAATATGTCCTAAAATTCCAGCAATAATGGGTCAGCTCAACGTAGCCTTATTGCTCTAACAGGATAAGTTATCTGGTCCCAAGTCTCTGTTGGACAACCCTGGCCTAGTCCATTGTCTTGGCCATGGATTGCCTCGGCCTAGTCCATTGTCTTGGCCATGGATTGCCTCGGCAATCTGACAGTGAGTGGAATTGTACAAAAAATCTCACTCTGCATCCATTCATTGGGATTCTTATAGTGCAGGGTAATCACATGCCATTCAAACGTATCGGCACAAATTCCTTGAGTTAATTATGCAGAGTTTGGAGCCGTTGCATGGTGACATTAAGGAAATTTCTATGTGGGTGGGGGGATCTGGGTTTCAAGACTGTGTGCCAGGAAGAAACCCTGCTGCAGGCTGCATTTAGCCTGTGGCTTACCTGGTGAGATATAGAGTTGGAAGGGACCTAGTCAGAGGACATCTAGTCCAACCCCCTGCTCAATGCAGGAAATCCACAGCTGCAGCATCCCTGACAGACAGCCGTCCAGCCTCTGTTTGAAAACCTCCAGCAGGCAGGTCCACTGTTGAACAGCTGTTACCGTTAGGAAGTTCTTCATAATGTTGAGCCATACTCTGCTTTCTTGGAATTTGACCCCATTGGTTCAGGAGCATCTTCTGTGTGACGGCCCTTCAGATATTTGAAGATGGCTTTCAAGTCTCCCCTTAGTCTTCTCTTCTCCAGGCTAAACATACCCAGCTCCTTCAACCTTTCCTCACAGGACTTGGTTTCCAGACCCCTGACCATCTTTGACAAACTGGAATGGGCTCAGAGGAGAGCGACAAAGTCCGTTGCCCAGAACTGGACACAGTACTCCAGGGGAGGTCTGACCAGCACAGACCCCTTTTTCTAGACTACTGAATATGAAGATTTTAGCAATCCCAAGGAAAAAAACCATGACGAGAACCTAGGGTTGAATTGGAACTCCAGCTCTGCTTTGTGAATCCGATATGCATTTTTCTGGGGCTAATTGTACTGAAATAACTGAGCCGAAATATCCAGAACGGAGTAGTAGTTGGTTTTTTGAATCCAGATGGAAGCAGGCCAATTTGATGAATTAGATATATATTTCATCTCTGCTTTGCGCTCTAAAATGCTCCATGGGCAAGCTTGATTTCCTCCCCCAAGATCGTTGTCTGACTGTTAGTGGCGCAGGCAGGTCACTACAGCAATTAAAAAAGCTGACTGGAGGAATCACACTCGGTCAACGTTGGAGTTGGCTACTTGGTGTTACGATACGCTAGGGTTGCAAGACAAGGCCTCCCTTAGCTACTGTCAACTGCCCGAGCCCCTGTGCGTGTGTATCTTTTTTTTAAAAAAAAATGAAAACAAATGCAGGGTGGAGAAGGGAAGAAATCTGACTAATGCAATGGAAACCTCCCGTTCCATGAGAATAGCAGTTTCAGGCTGCCGTCAGGAATGAACTTCAGCCGTCCGCCAATCTAGTCCATCCAGGAAGAGCCGCCAGGAAAAATATCAACAGTTCCATTAAAAAGTCTGCTGGCTTGCAAGAGTAGTGAAACATACCTGTAGGCAGAACAGACTGAACCACACAGGAAACATTAAAAAGTACGGACACACACAGACTGCTCCCTCTCCCCCTGTCGACCGACCCAGCTGAAAACCTTGTGCTTGCAAGCCAAGGCAACCCATAAATCAGACTCCTGCCTCTCGGATGATTCTTGGAGGGGAGGAAGAACCAGCTCAGATCAAATGTGGGGTAGAGGTTGGACAGAGGTTTTGGGTGGGTGGGGTGGCATTGGGGAGGGGAAGGGTAGTTCAGGGTTTTATGCTGGTGGGCTTTCTTTTTTTTTTTTGTAAGCTGCCCTGAGCCGTTTGAGAGAGACAAGCTAAACAAATGGGAAGTGACCCAAAGTTAGTTTGCTTAAAAGGCTAAAGCAGGAATCCAGTTGTAGTTTTGGTTTAACTTCTAGGCTTCCCATACTACACCCTCTCTCTTGGACCAGGAACGCCAGAAAACATGCATAAGGTTTTGCTTGTATGTAGATCTTGGAGTTTAACCAAGTTGCTGAATGTGAATGTTTTGTTACGCTATCGCTTCAAGCAGGGACTCTCTCTCAACTTTCTGTTTGTGACTCTCCTCTTCTCCCCCCCCCCACCCCCATTTTTGAGTCATGGTTTAATCCCATGACCCTAGACAACCTATCAAATGTTGGTCAGGATTATGACCTCTGTCTGCTAATGGTGCAATGCTACTTGGGGTCATGACTCATAGTTTGGGAAACTGACTTGGGAGCTGGAATAATAATAATCGTTAATTATAATATTTATTTTTATGTAGTGCCCCCCTGCCATAGCACTTGGAGCACCTTTCCATACAGCAATTTAATACAGCTATTATTATTATTATTATTTTATTATTTTATTTTATTAGCTTTTATATAGCACCAGCGATGTACCTGGTGCTTTACAGAGAGTAAGATAGACACGGTCCCTGCCCGAGAGCTTACAATCTAAAGACGGGGGAGGGGAGACAGGGAAGGGGGAACAGAGGGAGAGACAAGGGATGTGACATTCATGAGGATGCGAGAACTCAGGTACACGTTCTTGGCTTGGTTACAGTACATTGGGAGTTTGCAGATAACAGGTGGGGGATAATCCTGGGTGGG
>QEPC01009911.1:1711042-1754906 GCA_003113815.1 Sphenodon punctatus | reverse complement strand
GTGTGGAGGGTGAGGACAAGGGCAGGGAGGGAGTTCCAGGTGTGTGGGGCAGCAAGGGAGAAGGGGCGAAGGCGGTTGGGGGAGCAGGGGAGGCGTGGGAGGGTGAGGGAGGGGATGGAAGAGGAGCGGAGTGCTCAAGCATTTCTGGCTAAGACGAGACTGGGACTGGGGGGGGGGTCCCCTGGGTGGGTCCTCCCTCCCCACACCCCAGTCCAAGTACTGCGCACTTAACCATTTCTTCCATTGGATTCCTACTGTGCCATGTTCCACTTGGTTACACTGGAAAGGTTTCTGCCCTGAAGACTCTACAAAAGCAAGGGAGAATAGAGGGGTAGAAGGAATAGAGGGACTACGACTTCTTTTTTTTTTTTTTACCACAAGGCAAAGGCTGGGAACCCTTGCTCAGTGGGCCAAATATAGCTTGTGAGCAGGACTTACTTGGCCCTTCGTGGCATCACTTAAAAAATAGAATCGGAGCTGAAACGGGCACCTAACTTAGTATCTCTGGGTAGGACTCGCATTTTTGAGTACTGTGTTGGGTATTTGCCAGGCTACCTATTTGCCAATCGGGTACCCAAATAGATAGATAAATAGGTACCTTCGTACCCGTTTCCCCTTTTTCTCATTATTGATCATTGCTGCCCCATTGTTGGGACTTCCTTTCCCCCGGCGGTCTGTTGGAGCCTGAGTGTATTCCAGAAGTAGTGTAAAACCTTTCTTTTCTGGCAAAGCATTTGACAAGTGAGACGGGCTGGGCAAGGGTGGTCTCTTAAAAGGGATTTGAATGTATTTTGTGTCCAACGTTGCCCTGAGCCTTGGAAAGAGCAGGGTACAAATGTAAGTAAGATCTGGTGCGAAGGACAAGATGATGATGAGCTCCTACTGTGCCTTGTAGAGTATCTTCCCTCCGAAGCTGAACTGCAGGGCACTCGGAATCTGATGTGGCTAGGGTGGGTCAATCTGGCTCGGTCATCCTTGCAAATGAGCAAGCTGGTGGGGTTCTCTTCACCTCAAGCTCGCATGGGGAAATCACTCCTCACAGTAGTAGTGCAGGTGCAGACAAAACCAACGCCAACGTAGGCTTCCTCCACCCAAGTGGATTTTTTTTTTTTTTAAAAAAGAGAGCACAACAAAAGAAGCCATGAACTGGTCAGGTGACTTAACTCACGAAGCCATGGGTAGAGAACCTCCCAGGCATCCCAGTACATGTCAAACGTGACCTGTAGCGGTCTTGCACGTGGCCACTTCTCCAGCTGAAACAAAACCATTCAAAAGTGAGACTCCCATTGAAATCCTGGGTCTCGACTCATTGGAGACAAACCAAAAATCCAGAACTTTTTTTTTGAGTTCTTGGCGAGAAATATATAATAAAAAAACATTGTGCTTGAGCAAAACTGCTGCCGCGCTTATCAAAAATGGTGGCAGTAACTGTCGCCACCATCTTGGGCTAAGGGTAGAGGCACATTTTACACATGTGCAAAATGGTCCAGTGGCCATTTTGTGCCTAGTGCCCCCCTCCCCCGTCCTGATCTAAGCACATCCCCCCCACCCCCGGAACTTGCTCTGTGTTTAAGAGTAGGGCCTGGATCCAGGAATTGAAAAAGGGTGAAATGCCGTCGTCCTCTTGGGGGTGTGTGCTTTCAACTCAGCTCAGTCCTTCAGCGGTTGGAGGTAGGAACGGGATCCAAAGGTTCGATCAAGGAACTGGGAAGGGGCCACCCACCTGCCATGAGCTTAGGGTGGCCGTACCTCCCCTTTAAGAGGACGCTTATGGAAAATACATGCTACAGGGCTGCACTGGAACCAATGCAGCCCTGCGCCATGTATTTTTCATAATCATCCTCTCTTTAAAGGGGAGGTACGGCTGCCCTTTGTGAGCTGCATTTGTCCTTCCTCGCAGGGATGGCCTTTAAACAGGGCCTGTAGGACCCCATGGCTTGGGGTCCCTTCAGAGATGTCATTCCTAGTAGCTTCAGGTCTGGTGCTCCTGTGGGCCCAGGACAGGCTATTTCTGTGGAGCCCATGACTCTGCTTCCTGTGGTACCGGGTACCATGTCCCCCGCTCCCTTCATTTTCAATAAATCACTGAATCATCACCCCCCGGTTGGGGGGGGGTGGGATAGAGAGAGAGCACTTGAGTGTGAGCTCCGCTTCGCCTCTGGGTGCCTCCTCTAAAGCGCCCCCCGCTGGATGTTGAAGTGGAGCAGGCGGTGCTAGCCTCGTCTGCAGTGCCTCCCCTCCAGTGGAGCTGGCCGGAAACCCAGGAGACCAGCCCAAGGTGGAACCATAGTCCATCTGCTTGGCGGTTGCATACTGCAGCTCCTCAGCTGGCTGGCCGGTGCCCCAGGCAACACCGTAGAGTTGCCGCTAGGGCTGAAACGAAAAGATTTTTTTTTTTTTCCCCCTTGTGAAAATATTGTGAGAATCGTCCCCGAGCTCTAGGTACGATCTTGATAACAGACCGAGATCTTGGTCGAAATCTTTCTTGAAATACCCTTTACCGTTGACCGCAATGTACCATTTACCATATACAGATTTATTATGTACTGCTTATTGTGTACGGCCTTCATCCTGGGCGTGGGCAAAATGCCACTTTGGGCGTGCGCATGATCGTGATGACTGTGATACACAGTAAGCGGCTTACGGTAAACAGTACATTTTTGCTAAACGGTAACTCTGAACTCTTTCAAGAAAAAATTCTTTACCGAGAAATGTCAAATTGGTATTTTTTCTTGATGATCATTTCTCTCTGAACACGAGTCAAGAACCGTGATTCTTGATGATGATCGAGAAACTCGATTGAGTTTCACCCCTAGTTGCAGCCCAGAGTGCTAGGTGAACTCAATGGTGCAGGGGAGAGCATGCAGGGACCATGAGCCGGGGTCAGCTGCCAGGTTCATCCAGCCCCGCCTGGATGTAGGGGGGCAGTCCCAGAGCAGCTAGGGTTGAGGACATCCCTGCATCAGTCAAAGTACCTTTTTGTTTCTGTAAGCAAACCCCAGGCTGCCAATTCTTAGAGGGGTGAGGTTATCGGGGGGGGGGGGAAGGCTCATCTTTTGCCCTGGGTCCCTCCAAATGCGAAGGCTAGTCCTAGGCTAACCATTCTCCTGTCCTAGCCCCTGTGTCTGGACTAAGCCAACTGCATCGATGCAGTGAACTTGCTCTCCTGTTCTTTCAGTCTCTGGGTGGGGAGGGGGGAATAAAAAAAATCTATTGCGAGCTGACTTGCATCTATGGCTGCTGCTTCAAGGGGAGAGCGTAACCTCTGGGCATCCTCTCTGGTTACAGTAGATGGAATCTATTCAAGCTATCGGAGCGTGGCACACCCACTCGCTTCCCCTCGCTGCCTTTTTAACCCCATTCAGCGCAAATTTAAAGTTTCCACAAAGCGTCTAACTCCCCTCTCTGTCTCTGCCACACATGCCCCCTTTCCCTCTGATGAAGGGACAGGCAGTAGCGTTCGCTGTTGGGGGTGGGACAGTGTTAAAAGTTTTGACTGGAACAAAAATATCTGGAATACCCTTTTCCCATATTTTTCCATTTCCCATCTCTCTATGGGGCGCCACTGTCTGGCCCGCTCAGTCAAGGGGGACCTCGGCTGCAGAGGCGAAACCTGGCCCCCTGGCTGGCTTTTAAACTGGCCTTTCCAGTTCCTGAATCCTATTCCTACCCCCAAGCACTGAAAGGCTGAGCTTGGAGGAAGGGAACAGAGGAGGACATGCACCCGAGGATCGGGGACAGACCCATGGCAGGAATCCAGGAACCGGACCTTCTTTCTGAGCATGCCTTGCCCCTGTCTTCGACTCCTGTTTCAAAGTGGCCCCGGGAGGGACACGTTTCCTCACCTGCTCTAGTTCAGCTGTTGTGCAAGGTTTGCTCCCTTTTCAAAAGTACGGGTGCCCAACAGCGTAGCTATAATTGGGGCTGAAATGAGATTTTGCCAGAGGTGAAAATCTCATGCGATGCGCCTTTTTGGTGAGCGTTTCTCATCGGCATTCTTGTGAGATTCTTAATCTGCAAGACCCTAAAATGCACTGTGTGTGCAAAATGGGCACCAGGACCGTTTTGTGCATGTGTGTGGACCCTTTTCCCAAGCTGGCATGGGCGGCATCGGTGCCATTTTGGAAAAGGGCGGCTGGCCTGTACATCTCCTGCCACGCGCTCCTTACACACAAGTATAATAGGCAGGGCGTGGAATTTGCAGACACTTGGGAGCCATGGGTGCCTGGGAAACTGAGGCTGGTGACGGGTTCAGGGTGTAGTGGGGCAAGAATGGTTTAATACCAGGATAAAGTCTGGCAACTGGTTTTTTAAAAAAATAAAAAAAAAAATAAAAAAAAATTGGCTCCCAGTTGTTGTTGTTTTTTTTATTATTATTATTATTATTATTATAATAATAAACATTTATATAGTGCCAGTCGTGTGACCTGGTGCTGTACAGAACATAGAATTAGACGCGGTCCCTACCGGTGGCTTACAATCTCAATCTGAAATCGCAGTCCCCTTTTTTTCTGTTTCCTTGGTACCTCTTGCTTTCACAGCCTGTGTGGCAGCATTGAGCTAGCAAAGGGTGTAAAATGGTTCCGCTCTGCCGTGCAGCTTGGGGGTGGGAATGCAGTGGGGAGGAGAAAACCGTAAAGAAAGGGGATTGGAGTTTGTTTGGAGCCACGAGGTTGTTAACTTCATAAGCCACGGGTGTCTTGACTTTCTGCTCTAGCCAGCTGCTAACCAGGCAATGTTCACACAGGGATGCTGCGGATTTCCTGCACTGAGCAGGGGGTTCGACTAGATGACCTCTGAGGTATCCTTCCAACTCTAAGATTCTATTATTCTAGGGTGGGGAAAGGAAGCTGGTATCCTCTGAAATCCAGCCCCTGCTCTCCTTTTGTGAAGCGGAAGACAGAGGCAAGAGCAGGGTTGAGGAAAGTTTTCTGTCCCAGGGACCACTCTGGAGACTAGTGCAAGATACGAGGGCTGTGTACAAGTTGGGGGCAGGAATGCTTAAAGGAGGGCCCAGGCCCTGGATCTCTGTCCCTTTCCCTTGAGCGCATGTCCTTGTTTTTGCTCCTTGACCCCGAGCTCCAGTTTTCTGGTGCTTGGGTGTAGAAACTGGATCCAGGAACTGGAATGGGGCCATGTGGCACCCGGGCTGAGGTTCCTTGCTCCTTGGCTAGAGTCGGGAGTAGGGCTGAAACGAGCATGAAAATAATTCTCACGAGAACCTTGTGAGAATCTCGCAGCCCTGGTGAGATCTCATGAGAATATTGAGTTTTCTCGGGAGAACGTTTGTTGCTCGTGAGACCCGTGTGAGAAACTCAAGATGAGAAAATCTCATCGAAGCCTGTTCTCGACGAGATTTTTGAGCAGGGCAAAATCATGTTTCAGCCCTAGTCAGGAGGGAGTTTTGACTGGAAATGGTGGCATCTCCAGGGGGATGCAGCCCCACAGGACGGAGGGCAGCCTTACCCCTCCCTGGGCAGTTGGGCTATGTGTTGCAGTGCATGTTGTGTGGTCGCCGGTACCTGCTAGATGTGCTCTCCTCCCCCCATGACTGCCTTGCCATACGCGGTGCAATGCTGTGGAGCTGTGGGTGCCGCCCGTAGCCAGGTCACAGCTGGTGTGTGTGGGAGTTTTCTCCATCTGGCGGGAGGGAAGCAGGGCCAAGTTGGGCGCAGGCTCCCCTCTCCTCGATCCACCCGACTGACAGCTGATCCAGGGACGGGGGAGCCCTGAGGAGCATGCGTGCCCCCCTCTCCTCAGCCCCACAGGCAGCTGATTAGGGAGATCGCGGGGAGGGGGTGATCTAGAGAAGTACGCACTCCTGGGCCCCTCCTCCCTCCCCATCAGCTGTTGGTCAGATGGATTGGGGAGGAGGGGAGCCTGTGCTCTTCCCAGAATCCCCTTCCCGCATCGGCTGTCAGGCGTGGGGAGCGGGGAGGACCAGGTCCAATCCTGCACCGCTGTCGGAGCCTCTAACTCGTGGTGTCGGTTCTGACGGGGGCCGGCCCGCCTGGCTTCCCAGCAACTGTGTGGCTGGGTCCTTGCACTTGCCAGGGTATCAGGCCCCTGCAGCTGGTGTTGGGCAGGCCTGTCTTGCCTTACCTAGGACGTGTAGCACCTCTTGGCAATGTGGTGTATTGGTTAAGTGTGCAGTACTTGGACCAGAAGGTAGGAGGGACTCCAGTTCTAGTCTCGTCTTAGCCAGAAGCTCACTCGGTGACCTCAGGGCCAGTCACAATATTATCTCAGCTTAACCTACTTCACAGGGTTGTTGTGAGAATTAAAAGTTGTGTTAAATTGTTGTGTAAAGCTGTCTTGAGTGCTATGGCAGGGGTCACTATATAAAAATAAATATTATTGTTGTTAAAATGATAATCCTCTGCGAATCTCCTAGGCTCTTGGGCCATCGGGCCATCTCCCCAGCAGCCACCCCAGCCAGTTTTTGGCTGGTAATAAGATCAAGCTTCAGGTTGCAACTCTGCAAGTCCTTCGTAGGGAGCCTGGGGTTATTTTACCCCTGAGACTGTGTGACCCTGGGAAAAATACTCCTCTCCTCATGTGATGCTGGGTTTGTAGTATTTCTAAACCCCTTCCAGTGCACAAAGTGCTTTACCATCTCATCTAGTTCACTTCACTCTCAACAACCCTGTGTGAGAGAGAGCAAGAGAGACCATTATTATTCCCATTTTACAGATGGGAAAACTAAGGCACTGAATATGACTTGTCCAAGCCACCCAGTAAGCTCAAGGCTAAAATGGGATTTGAACACTGGTCTCCTAGGAGGTCAAAGTCCAACACTTGATCCACTAGGCTACCCTACATCATTCCATGGGTACCATGCCACTGCCTCTGAATTTTACACCCAGTGTTAGCTGCCTTCCTGGGGCCAAAGGTCAATGATCTGTCATGTTTGTAAAGGCTCAAAGGGAAGTTAATGCTATGTTACGCATTGATAGAGAGAGTTAATTTTTTAAAATTTATTCTAACTTCACCGTAGGCTCAGCATGGCTTACAGAATAAGGACCATGTAAACTCTGCCTGCCAAAGACGTGGCAAAAAAATATTTATTAATAAATAAATGTGGCTTACAGGGGGAAAAAAGAGATGAAAAATAAAATATAACAAAATCCCAACCCCTATTCCCACCTGTCAAAGACTTTGCCAAAAAACTTGCATTGCCTCTAGCAAATGCTAGGGCTCTGATGAGCCTTAAAGCTTAGTTCGCCTTGCTTAAAAGTAAACCTTAAATGTTTTCTAGCCCTGCTTGGGATTCTCTGTCCCACCAAAACAGTAAATGACAGCCTGGACTGATTTTTGTAGCCTATACCATGAACCGCTTGCAGCATACAAACGTTGTGCAGTGATGGACTCCGAAGGAGGTGATTCTTCTCTGCAGCTTTTTTGGGTGCAGGATGGAGTAAGCCGCTATGGATGCTAGCGTTTCCCCCCCCTTTACCCCCATCCCCCAGCAAACTCTGGGAAAACGGCTTTGCTCTGCGTTGCTTTCCTGTGCCTTTGCTAAAACCAGAAACCCTAATTAGTGTTGTAATAGCAGTAAGGCCTCTTCAGGGATCAAACGTTCCCTGCTGTGGTTCAGGGCCTTTCAAAGTCTGTTTGCAGCAGGCAAAATTAATTAGTGTTGTATCCTGGAAGAACCATGGTGGCAGCTGTTAATTAAAAGATAAGGTTAACCATAAATAACACATGGGCAACTCTTGACTCCAGTTCTCTGAATTCATCCAGATGTCTTTGGAGATGGCTTTTTTTTTTTTTGGCTCCAGCTGTGCTCATGTTAGATGCTGTTGGGGATACTCTTGCTCCTGGAGTTAGGGATCCTTTTCTTGAGTGCAGTCTGGCAGGTGGCAAATATTCAGATGGCTTGAGCTAGTTGCTCTTTTGTTTCTGTCTAGAGAGTGCATTTGCTATGTTGGTCTTGGAAGCAATGGATGGAGACGGAGTCCAATGATGATGAACCAACCTCTCTTGGTGAAGGGCTACCAGCTTTCAAGCCATATTTTTAAATTATGAATTGACAGTTTTAATTATTGATTTCATTATACTGATTGTATTTTGAGGACTGACTGATCGCCACCCTGAGCTGCCGTTGGCAGGAGAGCTGGGATACAAATGCCTTAAGTAAATAAATACGGGGAATCGTCCTCGAGCTGGGAATAAGTCAGAATCCCAACCTTGCATACTCTCATTGACAGAAGTTGATCCAGCACCAGATCTGCCCTTAAATACTCGTGTCTTTCTAAAGCCAGTGAAGTAGATAAGGTGCAGGACTTAGTCCTGGAAAGCCAGGGTTCGAATCCCACCCTAGTCATGTACTCACTGTGTGGCCTTGGGCCAGTTGCAGCCTCTCGGCCTCGGTTCCCCGTCTGTAACAAGTGAGGAAAGATGCACTCTGAGGACGTCCATACACTGGGTGTTCTTGACAGTTCCCCCCCTTCCCCGATCCTTTCCCCTTCCTACTGGTCGTCCTCTCCCTACCTGCTGTATAGATGTAGCCATTCCTCGCCTTAGCCAGAAACTCACTGGGTGACCTTGGGACAGTCACAATAGTCTCTCTGCCTAACCTACCTCACAGGGTTGTTGGGATTTTTTTTAAAAAAGTTGTGCTTATTATATGTAAAGTGCTCTGAGTGCCAGGGGGGGTGGGGGGGGGTGCTATATAAATAGGATTATTATTAATTTTATTAAAGATTATTAGTGCTTAATCCCTGCCCAGCCATGTCAACAATGGGTGTGATGTCGCTTGTGACATGGGGCCACAGACACACAACTTCTCCATGAAGTGTTCCCATTACCTATTTATTTATTTATTCAATTTGTATTCCACCCCTCCTGCGAACAGTTTACATAAAGAGTGCGTAAAAATGGAATTGTCTGTCTGGGGACCAGT
This sequence comes from Sphenodon punctatus, assembly GCA_003113815.1. Classification (NCBI taxonomy): domain Eukaryota; kingdom Metazoa; phylum Chordata; class Lepidosauria; order Sphenodontia; family Sphenodontidae; genus Sphenodon; species Sphenodon punctatus. The sequence continues at coordinate 1,746,001 of QEPC01009911.1, read as the reverse complement.
CTCGGAAAATCTGTGATTGTAAACCGCTGTGTAGGCCTAGTAGCACTATAGAAATAAGCAGAAGCAGTCTCCATCTTGTTTCTGAGCCTCACTTGGCATGGAACTGCAACAGAGGGGCTGAAACTTTAGTGTAGCTTTCATCTACAGGATGGCGAAGGCTTTTCCATGGAAGGATTTTAGGAAGAACCACTCTGAGTTCCCAGGTCTTCCATCACAAGGAATTTTACTCTTGTGTGTGTGTTGCAATCTGCAGTCCATCCATCCAAATCCTGTGTGTGTGTGTGTGTGTGTGTGTGTGTGTGTGTGTGTGTGAAAGATGAATGTCCTTCTTGTTGATATTACTCCTGCAAGGTTTTGCGACTCGAACAGAGTATCCACTGACCACTTATTTTTGCTGCGTTGAAGCATACCTCCCAACATTTCAATTGGCCAAAAATAATAATAATCTTTATTTTTATATAGTGCCCCCCTGCCATGGCACTCGGAGCACTTTACATAGAACTAACATGACCTTTTAATCCTCGCAACAACCCTGTGAGGTAGGTTAGACTGAGAGACTATTATAACTGGCCCAAGGTCACCCAGTGAGTTTCTGGCTAAGGTGAAACTAGCCCTACCTCCCAGTCCAAGTACTGTGCGCTTAGCCATCTCTTTCTCTTGCACACTCACCCACCCCCTACCTCTCCCACTCCACCAATAAGCCACCTGCCCATATGTATTGATGCTCACACACAAGCAAGTACCTTGGAAGGACTGAAGGGGGTGGTATTGGTTTCTGCTGGGGGGTGCAGGGGGTTGGCTCAGCTCCAACAGCCCTACTACATGCAAGGGTGGGATTGCTTACCTGGCAGCACCCCCCCATAGAGGGAGTGGGAATGGGGTGCACACTGGCTATGTGTGGGGGGCCTTGGCAGGGCCCACAAGCAGGAGCTCTGGGGTGCTCTGATATTGGCCCGTCCAAAAGCAAGACATGGCCTCTCCTACGTCGGTGGAATTTCCCCGCCTAATATGGAACGGGTTGGGGATATGTGGCTTGGGGAGGAATTGGCAGAAGTATCGTACTAGAACTGCTCCCCCAAATCCTACAGCGATGGAAGGTCTCGGCATGGCATCTATTGGCCACTTTTACCATAATGGGCTTTTTTGCCTCTTGTAATCTCTCCTTCCTTCCAGCTTGTGTACGCAGAGCCCATTCAGTTCTTAATCTCGGTAGAGCAGGCGCCTTTGTGATCGCTGTATTTGGGTTGATCTAATTTGGGATGGTAAAACTTCCTGAACCCTGCAGCTTTGGGCTATTTTTGGGGTGGAGAAAAATCTGGTTTCGGCACTTCCTGGAGGCCTTTTTACAAGGAGCGAGCTAATTGTGTACAATGCACCCTCTCCACGTGCTGACAATCTTCTAAACTTTCCCTAATCCGATTGGAATCTGCTATGTTTGGCATTACTGTAATGCAGAATCAATACAGGAAAGGGCTGACGGCCTTAATACCTTGTACAAAATGATTTGCTTTATGTAGTTAACAGCACTGTGCATGAACGTTCAGTTTGAGAGGGGAGAACCTTTATTTTGTATGAGATTTTATTCCCCTCCCCCCGTCTCACACCTCCGCTAAGACTAGGTGCTGTACAAATAGTTAACTTTCTGCAGAGTTGTTGGAGGGGGGGAGGGAAGAACCATTTGTGGGTTATCAGTACCATGCTGCGTCGGATCAATGGTCCATCTAGCCCAGCATCCTGTATCCCAACAGTGACTGCTCTCGGTTGCTTTGGAGAAATACCCAACCGGTCATAACGAAGTGATTCTCTTCCCCAGCTCTGGATGGTCAGTGGCTGCATCCCCTGACCTACTTGACGAATAGTCCTTTATGGACCTATCCTCTAAGAATTAATCCGATCCTTTGAACCCAGATAGGCTACTTCTCAATATCTCAGCCTGCAAGTTCCACGGGTTGGTTTGGGTGTTGAGTGAAAAAGTACTTCTTGGTTTTGTTTTTTAAAATCTGCTGTCGGTTGGCTTTATGGACTGTTCCCTTAGTTCTCCTGTCATTTGAGAGGTTAAACACCTTCCCTTTTACATGTTCCACACCACTCATAACTTTGTAAATGTCTGTCATATCCTCTCCTGGCATTCTCTTTCTGAAGTCCAAGTGGTGGCCCCATGATGGACTAAATTAATAGGGCGTTACACGTTTTCTGTCTCGTCTAGAAAGATGCAACGACCATAGTGTCCTCGCCAAGAGCATTTAGGATGAAAGACGTGTGTACAATTGTTATCTATAGATCACCATATTTAAACCAGGGATGTGGACTCTGGTGCTGTAGGCCAAATAAGGACCATGGTTAGACTTACTCGGACTCTTTCTAATCTCGGACCTATGGATCCAGTCCCTATCCTCCAGCATTGAAAAAGTGAGCTCGGGAGAAAGGAGTGGAACTGAGGGCGTACCCTCAAGGATAGTGGATGTATCCATGGCTTGAAGGGTTGGGGAACTTCAGGCCTGGAGGCCAAATGAAGTTCTTGGCTAACTTTTATCTCTTCTCCCCCAACCAAAAAAAAAAATCTGCTTCCTTTCCCTAAGCACTGAAAGACCGAGCTCTGGGCAAGGGAGGAGAGATGTGTGTGCAGATCCTCAAAGACAAGGGATGTATCCATGATCTGCATTAATAATAATAATATAATTAATAATATTATTAGCATTTATATAGTGCCAGCGCTGTATCTGGCGCTTTACAAAAAAACAAGATAGACATGGTCCCTGCCCGAGAGCTTACAATCGGCATCCTCCTCAGAGTGCACCCTCCCACCGTCTCGGACCCTCAGAGCGTGCTAACTTCCATAACGGCCCCTGGGGCGGAAAAGGTTTCCCGCCCTGGCCTTGGATCCCCCATTCCTTGGATTCTCCCGTTCCTTAGCCCATTCCTTTAGGCGCTCCTACCTAGCCCACAGAGGGGGTATCACATTTGAAAGCTGCCTGCGTGAAGGAAGGGGTTCCCCACCCTTATTCTAAACCATTGTGTAAAGGTGGTTTTAAGAGGGAACTGCTTCAGAACTTCAGTTTCCTCATCAGCGGATCTAACTGACAAGACTGGCCTCTGCAGCGAGTCTTTTTCTGGGGCCCAAGTAACAATAAACCTGTGTTATCTTAGCGGCATTACCCTGACTCGTGCATCCTGTCTGCTTAGCTGCCTGCAAAGGTTTGCTTTTCACCTGTTGAGCTCATTAAATCTGGTGTGAGGATAAGATGAGTTAAAAAGCCAGCGGCTGAGTGTGGTAGTTATGATTGCAGTGCCCCGGGTTGGAATTGCAGGGCCATAAACAAATCCCAAAATAGAGCAGATGCGTCAAGTATGCGGAGGCTGCCGATCTGACCTGCATGAGCTGTAAAACAGGAATTGGTGAACTTATTCCCCTTCCTACCAACCCCCTCTCTTTTGTCCAATCATGCACCCATCTTAAGGGGAGACTTTAAGCTTCCTCTTGTGCTTGGGAAGTCTTGCTGATCTACCCAGAACAGCCATTCGCTAGCCTAGTTGAAGTGGCACTAGCCTAAAATGCTTATCTCTATCTTTGCTGCTTTGGCAGGACCAGATAAATGCCTCATTCCTGTCCCCACCAGACACTTTATTTTCAGTCCTACTCCGGACACGCATAGGATGTAAAAAGTACTAAAATTGTAGCTGCAGATGAGGGACAACCCTGGTAGAAGCATAGATCTCCTTTGTCTGGTAAGTCTGTATCTGTAAGCTCTGCTGAGCTTGCGTTTGGGATGTGGTAGTTAAGTGGTTAGTCCTTACCTTCTCTGAGGGTTACAGGTTCAAGTCTTGTCTTGTTCTCACGCCTCCATTTAGAACAGCAGTGAATTGGTCCCTGAGCCATTGGGTTGGAGAAAGTCAAGAATGGTTGGCCATCATGTTGGCGATGGTATTATGAGGCAAATTGCAAACGGGTGTGGATAAAGAGTGCTATTTTGATGTGCCATCACAAAGCTTGGAAACAGACTCCACTTGTTTCAGAAAAGAGTTCAGTCTTGTTACTAGGCCTTGCACCAGTGAAGCTACATTCATTTGATACTAGTAGCCCCACAGACACAAATGAAGTCCTTCCTGTCTGTGTCCTTCTTAAAATGGAGCAGGTTCAGAGGACGGCAGCAGTGATAAAGGGTCTGGAAAGCAGGTCTTATTAGGAGAGGTTGAAGAAAGTAGGCATGTTTAGCCGAGCAAAGAGAAGGTGAGTGGGGGAGACGTGACGATGGCCTTCCAGTATCTACAGCACAGATGGCAAGGAGCTGTTCTTCATCGCTACAGATCGCAGGACTAGAGATAATAGGCTCAAATCGCAGGAAGGTAGACTTGATTTTAAATATCAGGAAAAACTTCCTAAGAGCTGTGCATCAATGGGGCAAGTGGCCTAGTGAGGTGGTCTCTCTATCACTGGAGGCTTTGAAAAGGAGGCTGGACAGCCTTCTCTCAAATGTCATACTGTAGTCCTGCATCCAAGCAGGGTTTAGACTAGATGACCTTGGGGGGGGGGGGAAGTGTCTCGTCCAACTTGTGTGATTGATTTCTGTGGTTCCCAAAGGGGAGAAACAATGCTGAAGGGGGGATAGATTTCTTCCCTAAATGCACCTATTTTATGAAACCATTGGGTCTTGGATTCCCATGGGGCCTTCTGTCTCTCTACCAAACTTGGCTAAAATTGGCTTGGGCTCAAAAGCTTTTTGGTTTTGTTTAAAGCAAGGCCAGATATAATAGACTAGCCCATCTGCAGAAAGAGTCTGTCCTAGAGCTTGGGGAGACCTGGGCCTGAGACTACCAGGGCTGGTCTCCTTGTGGGGCCTCCTCCAACCATGAGGCCCAGGACCTGGTCCCTACTGACCATGCATAAGGTCTATCTGCAGTCTTGGAAAGGTGCTCTGATATGCTTTGGAATTTGAACCATGCTGGATCTTGGGACACTCTCCCAGCTGCTGTTTGGATGCCTGAACAGCAGAATGGTGCCACTTTTGTACCTTCACAAAACAGGCTTGAGTTTTTTTGGGATGGCCAAGATGGTGCCACCCTGCTGTTTGGACTCTTAAACGGCAGCACCACTTCGTACATGGACAATACTTGCGTATGTTTTGTGCAGGCCCAAAATGGGGCTACGCTGCCATTTGACAGTCGGAAAAACTAATCTGGATCTCCAACAACACAGGGGCCAGGTTGTGTTCTTGACAAACCTGGATCTGAGCAGGCGACTGTGTCAGAGATGAATCTGCCTGCAGAGATCCATTTTGGCCTAAACCAAGGCTAAACACTCAAACCTATCCATAACAGGTGTCTCCTTTCTATATCTGTGTGAGGAACAGACTGTAAAGTAGCAGCACTTTCCTTGAGCTGTTAGAAACTTCTTGTATCTTATTTTCTTCTGCTGGTCGTGGCTAGCTGAGAGGGCTGTTACTCAAATGCATCTGCTAAGAACAACTTGAGCCATGTACAGGGGGAGGGCTGGATTTACACCAATGTTAGGGGCGTTCATGCAACACAATGCCCTCCTCCCCGCCCATCATGGGAGCTGTTAAATTTGGGAGGTGAGGCTTAACAAAAGGCTGGCCGCGGTGTTGGGGAGACAAATGGGTGATTCATTACAAAGTCAGATGTGTTCCTTGGCAGCAGCACAGACAGCAGAGACTGACGTTAACACATGGTTCGCTGCAAATATGACCTGGAGTCTGGCCATGCATGCCCACGTCCTGGAGCTGGCTTGATGCAGAGAGAAACTCTTTGGGGAAACACTGTACTGGCGGAAGTTCTGCTGTTATCGAATGTGTGGTGATGGCCCAAAGGTGGGAAAAAGTCTCTCTACCGATGCTAGTTTTGGTCCAAGTATCCTCTATCGCTAGAGTAGTAGGCAATCTTCAGCCTCCCTCAGCCCTTCTTGAACCCGGTTTAACCTGGACACAGGTGTCCTGTATTGATTAGGTGCAACTTTCACTTGAACTGTTCCGATGTTTGGCCAGGCTGGGTTGCAGACCAGCTGGAATGGCTCGGTTCAAGGCTGCCTCTCTTTCGGGCTCTAAAAGATGCCCAAGGGAGTGGTGAGGGTGCTTGACTTCGTCTTGGGAGGCTGCGAGCTCCAGTTCGGCTTAATCTCTCACTAGATGGCCACCTCCAGCCCACTTGGCTGCAAAGGGGTACCTAGCCACTGGTTTGGGGGAAGTCGATGGCAGGAAGTTGATGGTGGCTGGATGTGGTGCTGGCCACATTGCTCCTGTGCATACTATAGGCTGCAGAAATGGTGCCTGAACTACATCAGCCGGATTGTCCACATAGCTCAGAATAGATTTGACTCGACAAGAGCTTGGGCAGACCTAGCTGCTGTCAGTAAAAGGGAACTCTGGGGATACTGGAGAGTTGGATCTCTGATCTCCAGACTAGTTAGGGTTGCCCACGACTTGCTTATGGGCTGCTCATTCAGTGGAAGATCAAGATATCCCAGGCAACATCTAGTGTCTTTGTTTAGTTGCTGTCAACATGGTTGACAAAGGATGTTGTAGGTAGGTTTGGAAGCCAGTTGCATAACTGAGTTCAAAAGTGGATTGAATGAGTTCTTGGCGGTCTCGTCCATTGACCAAGTTGATGAATAGCCATTTATGGACCTCTGGCTGCTGGGAGTGGATAGCTGGGAATGGATCACTTCCACTGCAGTGTGTTGTGAAATTTTTAAATAACTGAAGCTGCCAGTTGCTGAAAATAGGATGCTTGGGTAGACAGGACCATTGACCTGACCCCAGTATGGTCCTTATGGCCATAAGCTGACTAAAAGCAGAGGCGGCTCATAGTTCTTACTTGTGGCTAATGCACACAGGTTAATTTGAGGTTCCCAAACTTTTCATTGTGACTCCAGATGGGGATCGTGATCCTGATGATCAGAACTCCTATGCCTCTTCCCTCCCCCCCCCCCCCCCCCCCCCCCCCCCCCCCCCCCCACTTTAGGGCCAACATGTGGCCGTGCTCTCGACATACTTCTTGGAATCCAACGTGCACTCTGGTGTGCTTTACCCATTAGCAACTCACTCTGCTCCAAAATTCATATGCAATGCCAGGCATTGTGAGGGGGTATATGTATTTCAGCTTTTGTTCAGTGTTCCTTCTGAATATCAAATTCTGATCTCCCTAGCTAGTCAGTGGGACTGTGGTGCTTGCTACCCATGCTGGCCCAAGCATTGGTGAATCTGGAATATCGGTTTCTTTACTAGTGAGGACGCAAAGGGGAAACTAACTTTGCTCTCTGCCCCCCATCTCGTGTCTTGAGTCGCATTTTGCAGTGTTAACTGTCCGGGAAAGCTGAACCGTCTTGTTCGTGAATATTCAGTGAAAGAAGGACGAGATGAAATGGCCCTTCTGTGTCCTTGGTAACGGTAGTCCTGAAATGGATTGCCAGTATTGTATCTGTGAATGGCATCCACTGTATCGAAACGGCGTGTGGACATCTGGCGCACACTTGTGTTTCCACCATGTCTCTGGCCCTGCTCGGTTGAAGCCGAACGCCAGCATTTTGCCAGCTTTAAGCATGTGCAGTAGACAAACTATTGTGTTTATGTGGAAAATCCCAGTCGCCAACAAAACCAGGGACCAGATGATGGTTGGTTCTCTTGGTTTTGGCCCTAGCTGCTAGAGCCATTTAAGGATAAAACATGCACTCATAGTTGATCAGGTGGTCTATTTATAATAACGACTTGCTCCATTGTGAACTAGCCCGGCTCTGTTGGAAAAACGAGTAGAAGGCCACCTTGCTGGGTGGAAGTCAATCAATCAATATTTATGCGTGGCCATTACAAGAAAAAATTAAAAATACAAAGGCATAAAAGCAATTTCAACAACAACAAGAAATAGCCAGGCAGACAAAACCAAACCATAATAGTTAGGTAGTTGGAACCATGCTGGATTTTGGCAGGCCATACCACACTCTTAATAGCATAGCAAAAATTTCACCCAAGATTGGGCAGAAATTTAGAATCGAGATAGCCCTGTCTTAAAACAAAAGCTCACTTGAGAAATTTGGCCACGGCAACTGTCAGCTCTTTATCTTGGTCACTAAGAACTATCTGTAAAAGCATCCCATGGTCTCTACCTGGCCATTTCTCCAACGGGGAGGCAAGGTACTTAGATCTGAGAGGTGCGTAAAGCTGGCATTCAAACAGGAGATGATGGGAAGACTCTGTAGTCAGCTGGTCAAAAGGACAGAGTTGATCTGAGTAAGGTATTCCAGTAAAATGGCCTTCCAAAACCCTAGAGGGCAAAACGTTCAGTCGAGCTGCAAAAAACAGATACTTTTCTCCGAATGTTAGAGATGACAAAAAGTATGGGGACATTTTATCCAGAGTTGGTGCCCAAAAAATATAACCCCGTAAATGGGGAGTGGCAGCAACCTTAGGGGTGGAAGTCTTATTTCGCTGCCTTTTGTAAGAGTCTTTGAGAGATTGTAAAGTCTATTTAGGGGCCCATGGCCCCCATTGTGCTAGGATACACTAGAGATGGATTGCCCTCGGCATATAGAATAGACTTGATGGAAGTACAAAGATTGTCTTCCTGATGACTCACATTAAATAGTGGTTTATCGCAGAGTCTTGTGGAGGTCTTCTGCTGTTTTGCCAGTATCTTCTGGGCAACAAGGGGTAGGCTAGTTCTTGCTCCAGCCTCTGTGATCACTGTAAAGAGTTAAAGGGTGGTTTTGGATTGGTTTCCTCTCGGGGCTCCCTGTACCAACCCACGGCAACATGTTGTCAAAGGTCTAGTGGGCCCTGCTCCAAATGGAATGACTTTTAAGCTGGGGAAAACAGTTGTTTGGAATAATTAAGTTACCGAGCTGCTAAGAATTCTCCGAAGGGTGGAGGAGGGGGAGCTCGCTCCATGGAGCTGCTTGGCTAACAGCGGGTGGGAGCGGGAGGGAGAATAAATCTTGGCACGCACTGCAGAGGGTGAAGCGAGCGCAGTCTTAAATAGTGACTGAAAGCTCCCAGCTCTCTCAGCCCCATGCATTCCACTGACACCACCGCTCACCAGCAGGTTTTAAGCTGAGAGAAAAACCCCTCATAAATCTAGTTTCATTCTTGAGAGGATGATGGGGGAGTGGAGGGAAATAATGCGCGGTTACTCCATGAAATGGGCCCTTGGGAGAATTGGGTCACCGGAGCTGTGGGTGCCAAGCTACCCAAATGAGAAGTGTGTGTGTGTTTTGAACAATAGAGAAATCTGCAGCCATTCAGAAGTGTGATAGAGCTGGTTACTCCTCTGGTATGAGCTGAACTAAAAGCAATGGAATACTGCAAAGACTAGTTAAATGGGGAGTCCTTGAGTACCTACTACTTGTGTCCCATGCTGGCATTCCTTGGATCTGCATTCAGTTGTTCGGCTGTGTACCCAGAATGTGGAGGTTTCTTGCTAGAACAAGGTTTATTGACAAGGCTGTCTTGTAGCAAAGGTAGGATCCTAGACTCTTAGTCTTGGAAGACACTCCAAGGGTTGCCTTGTTCAACCTTCTGCTTCAAGACAGGGCTGGGAGCAAACAGATTTGAGCTAGAGTCCTTGTTCTGTCTAAAGACTTGTTCACAAGTTATGGCAAGGACTACAATACCCTAAAGAAACCTTCCTCAAAACAAGGTGGATATCGCCGATCGTTCGAAGACTCGGAAGCATGTAGTGAAGCTACCATTCTCTTTCCATCCTTCCTTACCTGCAAAACGTATTGCCCCGAGGGAGGCTTACACATCGGGCATCTTTAGACCTCTGTTTCACCTCAACCCCAGGTGACTTGTCCGTGGCCACCCTGGGGTGAAGTGGAGCAGGAGCCTGAGCAGGTGCTACCCACTCTGCTAGCTCTGCTCCCGGTTCTCCAGAACACCGTGTGCAGAGCGGGCCACCCAAACCTGGAGCAGCGGGCCACCTAGAGGATGGCTGACTGCAGGTTGCCCTGACAACTGCCATAGAGTGGTGGGCAGCAGCCTAGAGCGGCCACCCTTGGTCCATCTGAAAAAACCCACTGTTAGCTTACCTTTTAAGTGGCAGTTACCACTCATTGAACCTCAGGCTGTCAAGTGGTAATTACCACTTGTAATTACACTGGTAATGGAAATACCTCAGGGTTTTTCCCGAGAGCCATGAGCATCTCTACCAAAATTATAACCTGTTAATATGACCTGACAGAACTGGACAGTTGGCAAATACTTCACTGTCTGCTTCGTTCTGTCCGCCGAAGGGACGAGGCTTCATTCGCCACTAACTTTCTGCAGTTTCTATTGCCGTCTCTTGGTAGGGCTGATGCTCCATCTTCGACCCGATTCAGTTCCCAATAGAATCTGGCTGCTTCGATGGCTCTGCCGACGAAATGCCCTTCCACCAAGTTGGCTGGAATGGCTGCTGCCGTTTTGCCCATGCACAAATCGTTCAGTCAGAATTCGGAGTACTTCAACAGCCCTTTCCGTCTTGGCGGAACTGCTCTGCGCAAAAAAACAACACCCCACTACTGTTTCAAAACGGCTCCGTCGCTTGTGTTAACGATAGTGGGAATCCGTGTGCACCAAGATCACTGTTCTGGCTGCCCTGTGCAGCAAGATGGGCGTGTTGCTAAACCTAACCATATGCACGTTGCAAAGCCATCGGGTATCAAATTCGTCATGATCATGTAGCTAGTTATACAGACATTGCTGCTGGTCCAGAACACAGCTGTTACCAATAATCTCCTCTTACCAACCATGAGACCCCTCCTCTGTCTGTCTCCTCTACCTTGTGGTTGTCATCCACCCCTAGAGAAAGCTGGTTTAGCTATTAGTACAGGACAAGCGAATCACTTCCCCTGTTTCTCCCCCACCCCTACTCTGCACTTCATTAATCCTATGAAGTGCAGCGCAACCAACTTTAGCCAGCTCCGACCCCTCTGTTTGGACAGCAGCACCAAGGATTAAACCTGTTCCAAAATATTTAACTGGAGCTTTGTCTGGCAAACACTATTCTGCAAAAAGTTAGTGCACTTGCTGCTTTTGTACCGTGTGCTTGCTCAGATGATCCCTAACCAGAAGTGGGGTGACGTGTGCGTATTTAGCTTCTTGTCGGCCCGCAGTCACCGTTCTCCTCGGCTAGGCCTCGTGTCCCCGACTAGGCCTTCTTGAAAGCCAACCTGTTGTGAACGTTTGGCCTGTTGGCATAGCTGGTGCTTACAACTTGGTATTCACAGCAGAAATGAGTAGTTTGGTGGTGTCGGTGATGCCCATAGATGCAAAGCTTACAAATGAGTGGGAGGGGCAGTGGTGATATTTAAAAGGCAAAGCAACATTCTTCTTCGATGTGCCTGGATAGCTCCCTGCCCCAAGGGGTTTACAATCTAGAATGGCCAAGGGGAGGGGCACATAGGGAGAGATAAGGACACAGTCATGAAACTGAGAATTTTGATGTGCTTCGCTTTGGTTACAAGGGGGAGTGGTATAAGGAGAAGCCTAAATGAGCAATCTGTATGGGTGAGGCATTGGTGAAGTTCTAATGGAAGAGGTAGGCTCTTTTGAAGAGGTCTTTGAAGGTCAGGAGGGAGCAGAACTTGTGTTCAGGGAGTGAGGTGCAGGCCTAGTGGGGTGCATGGGAGAAGGAGCAAAGGTTTGGAACAGGTGCATGTGGTGGCTGGGGAAGAAGAGCAAAGTTTCCAGGTAGGAAGCTAGTGGGAAATAAGGGCAGAAGGAAAGGGAGAAGCAAAGTTTTGCAGGGTGAAGGCCAGGTCCCCTCTGCCATAATCTTACTTGGAGCTAGTAGTCGGAGAAGCCTAGGGTTTGGTGGGCGTGAAGAATTGAGCTGCTTTTGGCACGAGAGATGGGGAGGAACAGCTTGATCTTGGAGGAGCTGACGGGACATTGGGCTCTCAGGGCATTGCCTCAGAAGACCTTGCTTGGTGTAAGTTTCATTAAAGGGTTTTATGGGATTATCCAGGTGTCATGTGGCAGCTCCAAGCCAGCGTTTCGGGTGGGGGCGCAAGCTCTTGCCACATGCACACATGCTTGCTTGGCTTCTGAGGCTTTCATAAATGCCACCACAGCATTCTGCTGGGTTCTGGAGGAAAGCCACAATGCTGTTTCTGAAATTGACTTAGAATGGAGCTGGAAGGGACCTTAAGTGTTTGGTCTGATCGGTCCATTCTGAACTTGGAACAGATTCCTACTTCCTAGATCCTGTTCCAGGGCAACTGATCGGACCTATGTTTTGTAGCTTTCGGGAATGCTTGGTGCAGGACTTGTGAACACATATTGGTATTCTATTAAATTCTTTTTTTAAATGCATCTTATGTTCTGCTTAACTTGGGAGCTCCCTTCCCAAGTGAATTGCTTTTGAAGGACATGTCACTCCCTTGAACAAGAATGCACATGGTACACACTGAAAGACATGGATTTGTTAAGAGTTCGGGACTGTCCTAGTTTCTAGGGAATCTCTGTCCCTTTCCCATTGGCTTGACCCATAAGGAGTTTGTGCACAAAGCTGAAACCAGCAGGGTTAGCCTTGCAAGCTTAGAGATCCTGGGTAAATCATAGAGGATGGAGCAATTGGGGTTCAAGTACGAATAGGGAATGCTTGTAGAAAATAGAACTTGATCGCTTCACCTGATGGTTATGAAATTGCATAAGAAGTAGGGATGGGCAAACGCAGTTCGGACCGAACTTGGTCTGTTCGGACGTCCGAACCGAACTCTTGAATGACCGAACTGTTCGGATGAGTTCGGGGGCAGGGAAAACATTTTTTTCAGGGCAAAAAAAGTAAGTTTCAGTTTCGGTTAACTTCTTTGGTTTCGGTTTCGATAGTGCTATTTTTGACTGTTCGGCCAACCCGAACTCGGCTGAACCGAGCCACCGAACACGAACTCGGGTTTCGAACCGAACATCCGAACTGCATTCTGTTCGCCCATCCCTAATAATAATAAGTGCAATACTGGGTTAGACCACTTGCTCCCAGCATCCATCTCGGTTGCTTGGGAGAAGTATTCAACAGGTCCCAATGGGTAATCCGTTCCCTGTCGTTCGCTTCCAGCTCCCGATTAGTAAGAAGTTGCGTCCCCTAAACCTACTTATTTATTTATTTTATAAATCTATATCCTGCCCCGCCAGGCTCGGGGGTGGCTCACCGCTAATAGCTGTTGATGGATCTACCCTCCAAGAACTTACCCAGTCCTTTTTTTAAAAAAACCCAGCTTACACTGGCCTTGGCCCCATCCTCTGGCAACAAATTTCACGAGTTGTACATTGAGTGGAAAAAATAATTCCCTTTATTTGTTGTAAATCTGCTACCAGAGTTTCACGATGTGTCCCCTAGTTCTCACTGCTTGAGAAGGGTAAACAACCATTCCCTATTTACTCGTTCCACGCCACTCATGACTATATATGCTTCCATCATATCCCCTCCATCTCTTCTCCAAGTTGAAAAGCCCCATAACCTACCAAGCCTCTTCATCTGGAAGCTGTTCCATACCCTTGATCCTATTTTTTTGCCCTTCTCGATACCTCTTCTAGTTCTATCTCTCTCTCGAGATAGGATGACCATCTCGCCATGCATCACTGGAGAAACGCTCGATTCAAGGTGCGCAGAACAGCTGCCCTTTTCCAAAAGGGCAGTGACGCAACCAGCAGCCTTCTTGAAAAAGGCCTTGCATGTGCAGAATGGCCCCCATAGCCATCTTATGCGTGCACATTTCCCGCCCCCCTCCTTGTGTTGCGAGATGCTGCTGGTTCTAGGCTTGCTCTCATTTGTCAGAATGAGCTGAGAACCGTCGTTCTCGCTGAGAATCATGAGAATGGGTTTCAGGCCTAGATCTGGCGTCCTCCGTGGCTTGGCTGTCACTTTAAAAAAAACCAAACCACATTTTGGGACATACTGCTGTCCAAAGAAGCTTTTGCTTCAGGGCAGCAAGAATAAAAAAAGAGAGAGGACAGTCTTGGTTTTAACTAGGGGCATGAATCTGCATGAGCTAGAGAGGAAGGAAAGGCACAAATGTGCGATTCTGCCTTGCTAAAAAGTCGAGCATGTGTTTGAATTTTGGCTCCACTTAGCCTTCCAGTTTTGGCCTGGGAACTGTAGCGTTGGGTCCCTCGAAGCCCTATATAGTGATTCCCATTGACTGACTCCACTGGCACCTGGCCGGAAGGGGACAGAGCCAGGAGGGGGGGGGGGGGGGGACTGGCAGAGCAGCCAGCAAGCTGCAAGCAGCTCCAACAGATGTTCCTGTAGCTTCTCTCCCCTCCTGGCAGCAAATGCCAGGCTGGTCGCTGTCCAGCAACCTGTCACTCGAGGCCGGGAATGGTATTCTGGCTTGTTTTGTTGCACATGTGCAGAGACTTGTGCTGGGGGGGGGCGGGGCAGACAGAATGGGGAAACATGTCTGTCTTGGAGCCCTCAAACTTTTATTTCTAAGATAGTCTTGGCAACAGGGTCTAAATGGGCAGAAGCCACCTGAAGTTACAAGAAGCTGTGGCTCATTGAATTCAGCATAACGGCTGCTCCTGCTTGGTCACAGGACAGGACGCCGCTGCTGTTAGACATATCTCCCCCCACCCCCTCGGACTCTCGCAAGAGATGGCGTAGTTTGAGCCCATGGCTGGTGTCTGCTTGATACGCTTCAGCTTAGTGAACAAGCAGCTGTTCTGTTAGCACGAGCTAATTCTGCGGCCCCCTTTTTCTCTCCCCCCGCGCCCCCAACAGGCTGACTGGGAATGAACCCCTGACCATCCTCCCTCTGACTTCAGAAATGGAGGAAGCTGCCATCAAGGCCCATTACAAAGTGTGCGACCGCCTGAAGCTGGAAAAGAAGCAGCGCAGGATGTGCCGGCGAGACCCCGGGGTGGCGGAGACCCTCATGGAGGCCATCAGCATGAGTGCCTTGGAGTGCCAGTACCAGTTTCGCTTTGAACGGTGGAACTGCACCCTCGAGGGGCGCTACAGAGCCAGCCTGCTGAAGAGAGGTAAGCTGAGGGGATGGGACCGTGGCTTGGCAGTTGCCGGATTATGTAGGGTGGTTCTACAGGCAATGATAGTATTGTGGCTGTCGCAGGCCTGTGCGGCGTGTTGGCCTGCAAACCTTTTTGCCATGCTGCTACCTGTGGAGGGGACCGCTACTGGGCTGGCCTGTTCCTCACCAGCGTTTGAGTTTTCTGAAGCTATTTGAGTGGGCCACGTGGCTGCCATTTTGGGGGAGGGGGTGGGCTCAGTGTGTGGCTCCATGGGAGGACCTAGTGCCCTTCTCCTTGGATTACCATTCCATTGGCTCTGCTACCAACAGAGGGCCTGTGTGGCCTAGTAGCTAAGGTGTTGGACTTGGCTGCGGGAGACCAGGGTTCAAATCCCACATCTTGGCCTGGATTCATTGGCCTGGGGGAAAGCTGCTGTTTCTCATCCTTGGTTACCTATCTGTAAAATGGGGGGGAATGGCCTACCTCCATGTAGCTGTGGGGTAAATTCAACAGTGTTTGTAAAGCACTCTGAACATCTGAGAGTGCCAGAGAGATGAATGACCGACCTTGGTGGACTCCTGCCCACCACCCAATAGTGTCTCTTTGAAAATGAACACGACTTATGTAAATAGATGCCTGTATACTGGCTGCCTCCTAAAATGCACAGGTTTTGTAAATGTATCCCAAATGTAGGTCAGACAGAATGGTTCAAATGTTCTTTTATTGGCCCAGCTGTTGGTGGAAATAAGCTTTCCGGCTACACGGGGCCCTTGCTCAGGCCTGTATAGGGGGGCATGGAATGGGTAAGAGTGGCTAGAACAAGGGGTGGGATGTGCCAGACATTTAAAAACAGTAAAATTATATATTGGTGTAGAAGACACAGAGACCGGGGTAAACGCACAGAGGCCAAACATATGGGTTGGGAGTATAGTGGGAAAGCGCTTATCAGGTGAAGAGAATATCCATATCAAAGGAACTGGGTTCACACAGTAACCAAGAGCAGGGCTTGAACCTTGATTATCTGGCAAATTGCCCTCCTTGTTCTCTCACTAGAAGTTCCCAAACCTGTGAGTCAAGGTCTTAAGTTGGAGGGGTGGGGGGGCAGGAAGAGTGAGGGGTGTTGTAGCATCTGCAGATGGGGTCATGGTTCCATTTGATACCTTTATACAGAGGGGCTTCAGAACCACATTTTGGCCTCTCTAGAGGGGGTAAAAAAGAAGAAAGGGTCTGAAGTCCATTGTGGACCATTCAGCTCATCGGGCTGGTGTGGTTAAGGCACACCAGTTTAAGTGGCCTACAGCTGACAAGGTGGTTATGGGGCTACTACAACATCAGAGAGTGGATTGCCCCATAGTGACCTGTTGGGTACTTCTCCAGGCGACTAACAATGGTCACAGTCGGAGACAAGTGCAGGGCTTGGTGGACCATTGGTCTGACCCAGTATGGCACTTCTTATGTTCTTATCCATCTGGTACTCATTCACAGCAAATACTCTGGAGGCTGCCATCCAGTGTTCGTCCAAGCAGTACTTCATCCTTCAAGGCTGTGGGTTCTAGTTGAATGCCGTACCAATTTGGCCCCCATGCTTCGTACAGGGGTGTTATACAGGGCAAAACTTGAGGAACCCCTGGCTTTAGCAGCATGTTGCGTCCTTCCAAAGTTGTGCTCTAGAGTAGGGCTACCATGTTTGGTCCAAAATGTGAGAGATGCAGACGAAGTCATTTATGCTTGATGAAGAACCCTGTGTGGCCCAAAAGCTCGCCTCTTTTCACCAACAGAAGCTGGTACGATTTTTAAGGGATTGCTGCTTTGTCTCCATCTCTTCTGAAGTTGGGCAGAATGGGCTTTGTTGATAACATGCAAGGTGAGAGAGATGCGAATGGGAATTGGGCAATGGAGATGAGATTCAAAGTAACCTTCCAATCCCACCTGCCAAGGTAACAGGGCTATTGCTTTATTTTTATTTATTTATTTATTACCCTGCCCTTCCCACCAGAGGTGGCTCAGGGCATCTACAAAATTAAAAACAAGATACACCTATAAAACATAGACCATAAACAGAAAAACCTAATACACATGTTCCCGCCCCAACCTCCTAACTTGCCCTTATGACCCAGGACTATTGTATACTGCCTCCTAAAGGTGCTCAAGCCCAGACATAAACGAACTTCTCAGGGGGGAGGGCATTCCACAACTCGCAGAGCAGCGGCTGAGAACGCCCTTCTCGTTGTAGAGACCCGATGTCCCCAGCCGATTGCAGAGGCCGCAATGGGACGTGGCAAATAAGTGGGTCCCAAGCCGTTTAGGGTTTTAAAGGTCTTAACCAGCCCCTTGAATTGTGCCCAGAAGACAATAGGCAACCAGTGCCGATTGCGGAGGACCGGTGGAGGTATGCGCTCCCAGCAACTTGTTCCCATAAGGAGCTGAGCCGCTGCTTTCTACACCAGCTGCAGCTTCCGAACAGTCTTCAAGGGCAGCCCCGCATAGAGCGCACGGCAGTAATTTAGCCCGGAGGTAATGAAGGCATGGATGATAGTTGCAGGCACGGATGTGGTGTTGGTTACTCTTGGGCACTTACGCAATCTTTCCAGCAGCCACTAGGTACAGGTGTGCTCCACGTTTCTTGACACCCATCTCAAATGGGATGTGTGTGGGGGGTCTTACCCCTCAACTTGGGACATTTTGTTTCCTCTACCTCCATCGTACTTGTGAGACCTACCACTGAAATGATGTATCTTCTTTGCATTTAGTGGGGGATGTACTTAATTGACTGCTGCAGAAAACAGGCAGCATGACTTTCTAGCTTAGGGGGTGGGGAACCTTGGGTCTTGGGAGGCCAAATGCAGCTGGCAGCAAGTTCTGATGTGGCCCCTGGATCTGGCCCCTGGATCCAGTTCCTACATCAAAGCACCGAAACCGAGCTTGGAGAAAGGGAGCCGAGATGAGGGCATGCACCCAAAGGTAGGGGAAAGAGCCATGATCTAGACCCTTCGTTTCTTGAGTGCACCTCAACTCCTACTGGAGGATTCTTTCACCCTCAATCCTGCTTTTGGACGAAATGCCAATTCTGCCTTTACTGACTGAGGGTGGCTGCCATGTTGTCTCAAATGTCAGAAATGGAGACAAAAGTCGTTGAGAGATCCTAACGCTGGAAAGAACCACAAGAATCCGTCTAGCCCCCGAATGGTGTAGGGTTTGCAAAACCAGGAGAATCTCGGACATGGGCTCATCCAGCTTCTTCATAAAAGCCTTCAACGATGAAGAATCTAAGACTTTTCTAGGTAGCCTGTCTTCAGTATCTTCTATTGGCCGACATAATATGTAGACCTATTTA
Organism: Sphenodon punctatus; assembly: GCA_003113815.1. NCBI lineage: Eukaryota > Metazoa > Chordata > Lepidosauria > Sphenodontia > Sphenodontidae > Sphenodon > Sphenodon punctatus. The sequence continues at coordinate 1,727,713 of QEPC01009911.1, read as the reverse complement.
TTCATAGAAATATGAATGAATACACTACCATTGAGGAGACTGCCTGGAAAGGTTGTGTGCTCCTCCGAAAATAATAGATAACCTTTTCTCTTGCAATCTTTTGCCGACTGATGAATGGAAGGGAAGTGGGTGTCCTAATATGGAATATAATTTTTTTAAAATACCCTTCTTCCTTCTGGCCCCCAAATAATCTTGCCTGAACGGGTTCATCTAAATGGTGGATCTGGGATATGTGTCTGGCCAGTTACTAAAACAAGCTTATCTGAAGTGCGTAAATACGGAACGACTTGAACCTCTTGCAAATTAAACTTCTTTGAAGAAGCAAAAGCCCAGTTGTTCCTTTTTGAACTGAAGAGAACATGGTTCTAATTTTGCCAAATGATGATCCAACCCATGTGCTCTGCGGAGCTAAGTGGCAATATACCCACCTTATGGCCAGGTAAACTGGTGTACACGGAGGCTGTCGGGCCAGTTGCTGTGTGGGATGGGACTGCCTGCCAGCAGATGTTGTGAAGGCTGGCAACTGTTGGGAGCTGGGAGAGAACAGAAGGGAATGGATCACTTCATTATGACCTGTTGGAAACTTCTCTGAAGCAACCAAGATTGGAATAGTCACTGTCGGAGACAGGATGCCAGGCTCAATGCACCGTTGGTCTGAGCCGGCGTGGCTCTTGCATCACGGACTCTCATAAAAGATTACTCTAAGTCGAGGGACAACTGGGAATAATTCACATGATGCCTATTCTCCTCCTCCTCCTCCAAGGCTGTGCTGGTTGCTGAAATATTTGGCCGGAGTGCCAGTCGCTCTGTGGAACAAATTCTAAACCCCCTGGTGTGCTGAACCTGAATTAGGAGGCATCTAAAAATAGCTGTTCTTGGCACAGGAACACCCCCCCCCACCCCCACCCCAATCACTGGAGCTTGCAGAGGAACAATCGATCGCTTTCTCCTACTGACATCTGGAGGCCACACGCTGTTCCTTCAAGCCCTGAGTCGTCTTACCAGAGGGCTTTACCATGCAAGTCTGTACTTAGAAGTAGTGTGGACTTCATCTGCCGCAGCGCAAAGACGGTTCTAATCTATGGCGGGATTGCAGACTCCAGTAGCCTGTTGTGCTGTCCTGTTGGGTATTCTGTTACGGTACAGTAAATCCTGCAGGTGTCTGGGTATTTTTACACACACACTTCTCCTGGATGTTTGCTGTTACATCCTGAACTTTGTGTGTCTAAATCACTCACCCGGATCTTTGAACTTCTGCGTAGAACCTCTCCCAGAACTTTTGTGTGTGTAAAGTTCTCCTGGGAAACTGCTTCGCTCCAGGCAGCTGTGGTCACTTGGTTTCCATGACAGCCCCTCAGTCTACAGCTGTGGCTACTTTAGGCTGCCTCGGGGCAGTGTGTGTGTGAAGAATGCATCCAGGAACTGGCTCAGGGCAGCGTGTGTGTTTGAGAAAAATGAATCCAGAACTTACTTGTGGACTTGTAAACCCAGAAGATTGAAAAATCTGGAACTTTAACGTGTGTGTAAAAATGCCCTGTGCCTGTAGCAGAATGCACTCCCAGTACCCTGCCCTGGCACAGGGAGTTGTTGAACACTGTTGCTTCCTAGAGCAGTATTGCAAAGTGATGTCCTGGCACAACGGGGTGTGGCTTTATTACCTATAGCATAGGTGTGGGGGTGTGCAGAAGGGTGCACTCAAGAAAAAGAGGGTCCAGAACATGGATCTGTGCCATGAATCTGTGTTCCTGTCTCTTATACACATCTAGATGTGTATAAGAGACAGCTCCTTGAGTGTATGCCCTCATCTCTCCTCCCTTCCCCTGAGCTCGGTTTTTCAGCGCTTGGAGTTAGGAACTGGACCCAGGGTCCCGAACCAGGAGCTGGAAAAGGGGCCACATGAAAACCTGCCATGGGCCACATTTGCCCCTCCCCCCACAGGCCTGAAGTTCCTCATCCCTGACCCATAGTGACTCCTCTCGTTGGGTGAACACGAACGAGAGTTGAAATAGCTAGTTAATTCCATAACGGCAGTTTTTTTTCCATTTGCCTCTGTCGTAGTTGAGTGAAAGATATTTGGTAGACCAAGCCTATATTGTATATAATATAATACTTCATAAAACTTTTAACCTTTTTTGGCATTGAGGGGGTGGGGGGGGAGGGAATGGAGAGACTAGAATTTTGGTCTGACTTGGGAGAGGGGAAAACCCTGTGTCGTTACGTCAGAACGATTAGCCCGTTGTCTTCTGGAAAGAAGGCTTATGCCAGGGGTTTGCAACCTTGGGCCCAGGGGCCAAATCGGCCCTGCGGCAAGTTTTCTGTGGCCCCTTTCCAGTTCCTGGATCTGGCCCCTGGACCCAGTCCCTACCTCCAATCACTGATAAACTGAGCTCAAGCAAGAGAGCAGAGATAAGGGCATGCACACAAAGGTATGGGACAGAGATCCATCACCCAAATGCATGATTTGGGCCCTCCTTTCCTTGAGTGCACCCGTAGCCCCCACGTGTATGCAGTTGAGAGCATGTACGCATTTTTCAAAGTAGCTCCCCCCTTTCCCATCCCTGACTTACCACAATCTGAGTGTGCCTGACCAACCGTCCAACTCCGGATTCCACAGGCCGATACTGGTCAAACGTAACGGAGGGACAGAAGGGGCCGTGGGGTACGTAGGGACCCAACATTTCATAAACATGGGTGCGCCTTGGCGGTCTGGTGGGGGGAGCAGGAGTCAGGACTCCTTTCATAGCTGACTGACTTGGGGGAGTATCGTCCCCTCCTGTAGTAAGGAAGGCCATGTTCGTTTGGGGGATACAAAACGACTTGGTTCTTTTTAGGCAGCCTAAAGTCCTTATTCTTTCAGTCTCGTCAACGTGGCACTTGGTTTATCCTCTTTGGAAGCCATTCCCCCGCCCCTTTGGAGACTGGCAGGTGATCTGGGAATGACTGAAACGGAGCTGTGCGTGGCCGTCTCCTTGGCCGCACTAGGTTAGAATGCTTGCATTGATTTAAGAGCTTATTACCTTGTTACTGAATATCTAAGTGCAATCAAATAGCGTGCCATGGAGATAGCTTTCGTTCTGCCCAGAGCCAAACACCACACGAACCCGGCTGTGTGCGCTCTCAAACCCCAATGGGCAGTGGGAATTGGCGTGCCTCCAGAAAGAAAATGGAGGAGGCCAGGTTTCAAGGCCGGAGGGTGGGGGGTAAGGAGCCTTCCTTGTAGCGAATAGGGTGGCCGCGGGATCCACCTACAGGCTAGCAAATGGCCTTTCTTTTCGAACCGGTTTGACATTAAACACTGGCGTGACAGCCTGCCAAAGAGAGCCATGCTCTGATAATTCCTTTTCAGGCTCGGCAGAGTTCTCGATACACACCTATGGAGCAAGGCAGCCTTGAACAAGCTCAGGATAGCTTTGAATGGACAGGCTTGGGTTACAGAATCATAACGTTGGAAGGCACCTCAGAGGTCATGTTGCCCAACTCTCTCGACTCAGTGCAGGAAATCAGTAGGCTCCTACCGCATCTCCGACGGCTGGCCAGCCGGCCAACCTCTGTTTGAAAACCTCCAGTGAAGGAGAGCCCACCCCCGCCCTAGGCAGTGTCTGTTCCACTGGCGAACAGCTCTTGCCGTTAGGAAGTTCTTCCCAAAGTTTAACCGAAAACTGCTTTCTTGTAGTTGGGGCCCATTATTTCTAGTCTTGCCTTCAGGGGCAAGAGAGATCAAGTCTTTGTCATCTTCTCTGTGACGGCCCTTCCAGTAGTGGGACAACTGCAATCCTGTCTCCCCTTAGTCTTCTCTTCTCCTGGCTAAACATACCCAGCTCCTTCAGCCTTCCTTCATAGAACTTGGTTTCCAGACCCCTGACCATCTTTGTTGCCCTCCTCTGAACCCGTTCCAATTTGTTGCTGTCCTCCTTAAAGTGCGGTGCCCAGAACTGGACGCAGTGCTCCAGATGAGGTCTGACCAGCGCAGGTTAGAGTGGAACTATTACTACTTGTGGCAACACTGCTTCTGTTAATGCCGCTTAAATCTGCCTTGTGGCTGCATCACACCGCTGAGACTCGTGTTCAATTTGTGATCAACTACAACCCTCCGATCCTTTTCACTTGTATTGCTGCCAAGCCAGGTGTCCCCTATCATGTACCTGTACATTGGAATGTTCTGTTCTTAAATTCTGAAGTTGACATTTCTCTTAGTTTAATTGTGTTAGTTTCAGCCCTGTTTTCCAACTTACCAAGATCATTTTGGATTTTATTTGTGTCTTCTAAGGAGAAAGCTATCCCTCCCCAGTTTTCTCATCTGTACATTTTAATAAGTATTCTCTCGACTCCCTCATCCAAGTCCTTAATAAAGATGTTGAACAGTACAGGGCCCAGGACAAAGCCCTGCAGCTCCCTTCTTGGCTCCTCCCTCCAGGCTGATGAAGAGTAATTGATGAGCACTCTGAGTACGGTTCTTTAACCAGCTGTAAATCCAGCTGGGTTTACCCATGTGCTTGGGTGTCATGAGGAATGCTCTCCGCTGTACCTCGGGGCTACCACTAGAACAGAAGTGAGTACCTGCAAAAAATGGCAGAACTGTAATACAGCAAATAGTGCCGGAATGGTACCTGTTTGGGTACTGCCATGTTTACTACGGGCTGCGGGGGGAGGAGGAGTGTGGCAGGCCAGATTCATCCAGCCGTGTGCAAACAGGGCTGGTGGGTGGCCGGCCAGGTGGAGGTGTTCCCAAATAGGTAGGTCTATGGATAAACTTGACATCTCAACGTGTGTGAGAAACAATGGTGTCCAAGAAGGGTCCACTGGGCCGTGGAGAGCCCATAGTGGCTCAGGAAGGCTTCCAAGGCACCATTGTGCACAAGTCCCCAACTTGGGGGGCCAGAGGCTTCCTAGGCCAGCCAGAAGAATGCAGTCCAGACCTCGGCCCAGCAGTATCTCTGGTTTTTGTTGTTTATATAGCGCCAGCAGTGTTCCTGGCACGGTACAATCAGTAGCTATAGAGAGGTCCCTGCCCCAAGGGGCTTACAATCAAAGAGAGACAAGGATGGGGGAGACAAGGGACAGGGGAACATCAGGAGAGAGACGGATACATTCAGGAGTTTGAGAGGTTGTAGGTGCATGTGTTAACTTAGTTACAGGGACGAGATTCTTATCGCTCATGATGAGCCAGGGAAAGCCTGACGGAAGAGGCAGGTAGGTTTTCAGGAAGGATTTGAAAGTTGGGGGAGAGGGAGCAGAACAGATGTATCCAGGGAGAGCGTTCCAGGCCTGGGGGGAGCAAGAGAAGGGGCAAAGACGTTTAGAGGAAGAGAGGAACAGGGGAGTCACAAACAGGCAAGGCTGGGGACAGCAAAGTGAAGCTCCCGGGCAGGAATGTGGTGGGATACAAGAGCAGAGAGATATGGGGGAGCAAGGCCATGAAGAGCCTTGAAGGTGAAGCCCAGGAGCTTGTGCTGAATGCGTTCCCGTAGAGGGAGCCAGTGTAGGGCAGAGGGGAGGGGCTGGAAGTAATCAATGGTGAGCAAGGTGGGTGACTGGCAGCAGAGCATTGACTGGAGATGAGAGGGGTGAGATCAGAGCAAGGGAGGGGACCAGAAAGGAGGAAGTTATAGTTGTCAAGGCGAGAGATGACTAGAACATAGATTAGGTTTTTGCAGCGGCGACAGTAAGGCAGTAATGCAATAGTACACAGAGTGAAATGGCAGCATTTGGCACCAGCCTGGATCTGAGGCATAAAGGAGAAGGAGAAAATTGCATGATCCTGGCTGGCAGGAATAGGTTCCTGGTGGCCTCAGGAGTAGGGCTGATGCGGCAGCAGCTGTTACCGCGCCGCGATTCCATTCCACCATTTCAGAATTGCCCGCGCCACACCGTGGCTTTTCTGCAGACATTCCGCTAACTCCGCCAGCATTCTGCAAATTGCGGAAAAATTGCGGAAACTGTCGGAAAACCACTGTCCGCTATTTTGTGGTGCTGGCAGAATGGCGGAAGTAGCGAAAATGTCATGTTTCTGCTATTTTGCGAAGCCTGTGGAAGTAGCGGAATGAAATTAGCGGAACTGCGGAAGTAGCGGAATGAAACTAGCGGAATGAAAGCCTCTGCCACGCCGTACGAATAATTGTGGAAACGCTGTTTCTGGCGGAAATAGCTACCACTGTGACATTCCGCTACAGCCCAACTTAGGAGGCACCCTGTGGTGTTCCCCCAGCCCCAGGAAATTCTGGGAAGGGAAGCCCTGTCTACTGTCCATGGGTAATCAGGCATATGGACCCCCGCACACCTAGTGGTGAACTTGCTACTGTTCTCAGCTTGAGTTAGCACATGGTCAATCCAAATCGGGCTTGTCAAACACCACCACCTTGTAGCCGCAGGATGTTACAGTTTGGATGACGTAGGAACATCCAGGACTCCCAGGTGCACCCTCTGTGTCCCGGGCTAGCCCTCTGCCTTATCAAATGCAACCTAGAAGGCTAGCTGCGGTCATGCTGCTGCTGTTAGTAGCCAGATCACTACCTTCCCCATGGTCATGATCTGTATTTTTTCCCATCTCCCAGCAGTTATCTGGGTCACAGCCCTAAGTGGGGCCAACCCATCTGCAAATGTGGGTTACAATCCCAACTAAAACAAATTATGCTTCTGCATGATCTTGTTGCTGATGGGGGAGGGAGGAGTGTCCCGGGGATTATATTCCGGGACCGGGGTTGACTGTATTGCTATAATTTGCAGTGATTTTTACAGAATCTGCCAATTCTCAGTGCCATGCTGAAAATGCAGTGAAACTGCACTGGGAGCCGTCTACAGGATCTATAAATCCTGGCTCAGGCATAAACTTGTTGCCTGGCCCCAAACTACAGCTGCTGTTGCAGTAGCCGTCTATCAAGGGTGTGACTAAGACACCTGAGGGTGAATAGACCCCTGGGAGATGAGGTGTGTGTGTGTGTGTGTGTGTGTCTTAGGGCCCTATGTTTTGGTGAGGGAGGTCTGGGACTTTAACATGAGGTGGGAGTTCTGGGGGGCTGAAATTCCAGAGGATTTGAGTGGTGTTTGATTAACAAAGTTGTGATTCTCTGTCAAATCTGTTGAAAAAGCATGATGGTATGCAAATGTGCATGTATAAATGGTTGCATAATTATGCAAATAAAGTTAATTATGCAACTGTTAATGCTCACAGTGAATTTGCAGAATTTGATCTCGCTGGTTGCAGAATTTAAGGTTTTTTTGGTGCCGTGAACATGGGTTCCTGATTATGTTGAAGCTTCAAAATGGCCAAGAAGGCAGAAGTTTGAGAACCAGGGCTCGATGGTTAGAAAGTCACTAAAGCAGTCATTCACCAGTCTGGGGGACAGGGCCCTGGGGAGGGGAGTGGACAATATTTTTTGTGGGGGAGGGGTGGCACAAGAAGGACCACGGATGGCAAACGCCCAACTCTTTCCAACTGAGTTAGGTAGAATTTCTAAAATAATGGTGTGGGGTGGTGGGAGGGAGCAAGGGTGTGTGTGGTGTTCATAGGGGGCATAGATCAGGAACCATTGCCATTGGGGTGGAGCGGGGAGAGCTGATCTCCTGGTGGATTGCCAGCTAAGCTTCAGTAGATCACTGTGGGGAGCGGGACCAGCCCCTAAGAGATCCACTCTAGGAAGGAGAGCAGCGCCCTAGAGGAAGTAAGAGCCCCTTCAGTGTGGCTGGGATGGCTCTTTGGAGAGAATGCTCCTTTCTACTCCCGAGATGAGTTTTAGGGGTGCCCTAGAGTTCAGGGAGTTGGCCGGAAGGGTCCTGTGCCTGAAGTAACAGAGCCAGTGGAGGTGCAGGGGGGTCCTAGTAGATGACCCGGAATGGATGCCTGGATCATGTCACGTGCACCACATCTGGTCACCTCTGCCCTAAAGCATCCTCCTGATTCTTCTAGTCGGGCAAGGACTCCAAGCCTTTATCAAACCATCACCTTTGTCGCAGCAGCAGTCGAAATGAAGCCTATTGCCAAAGCGGTCCTTGCCACTTGAGGCCAGCGTGTTCTTGCTTAATCCTAAGCATCTCTCATGGTCTCCTGTAGAGGGCAGCGGTGTTCCTACACGGAGTGCATCGTGGAACCTCGTTACAAATAATGACCTACCTCACAGGTTCATTGTTCACTCAGACAAGGGTTGGAGAAGGCTTTGAATGCTGAACGGACCTAGAAATGACAGAAGAACTTGTCCATAGTGTGAACTCACTTAACACATTTGCGGCCATTGTTCTTGACCCAAATTTCTTTTCTTGGAACCCCTCCCCCCCCCTAAAGCACAAGTCGGTGTCTGACCCATCAAGGCACGCATATGTGTTAACCTATAAAGCCCTAAATGGCTTGGGCTCCAGGTATCGGACAGACCACCTCTTCCTCTATGTGCTGTCACAGCCTCTGAGGTCGGCAGAGGGTGCGCTCTTGCGAGTGCCAACTGCCCATGAGGTTGCTACAACAAGGGTGTGCTGTGTGTGTGGCTGCCCCACAATTATGAAATTCCCACAATTATGAAAGGAGATGCAAGACCTTTTTGTTTGGAAGACAAGAATAAGGGTTTGGATAGACGAGTGGGGATAAAGGTTAGGGTGGGTGGTTGGGATGATGTGGGTTTGGCCTGCCCTGCTGCGGCCGCTCAGCTGCAAGAGCCTATCGCTGGGTTTAGTGCTAGTCAAAACACTGTCAGTGTGCAGAGGCTTTCGTCTCTGCCGTACGACCGTGCTGCAGCACGGTGACCTTATGGCTTGATGCTCTTCTACCTCTAAACAGGAACGTGGGCTTGGCAGATGCTCTCACCTATGGTTTAAGTCAGGACTGCGGGCCGCTTTGAAAATTAGTACAAACTTCAAGGGCCAGATAGAAATTGGGGGTGGAGGGGTTTACTCAAAAAAGGGAGACCCCCCCACCCTATCCTCCGAGATCATGGATTTGTGCCATGGATCTATTCTCTCCTTGTGTGCATGTTCTCATCTTTGTTTCCTTTCCTTGAGGTTGTTGCTGTTTGGTGCTTGTTTTAGTGGTTGGATGTGGGAAATCGGTCCAGGAACTGGAAAAGGGCCATATTAAAAAAATAACAACTTGCCATGGGCTGTATTTGGTTCCTGGCCTCAAGATTCCCCTGCTTCTGGCTTAAGCCATGTTTCTCCAGAACAGCAGGGTGGGAGTTCAAGCCCAGCCTTATCCGCAGGACCGCCTCACGCTCTGGATTCTGGATCGGCCTCTGCGGTCGGCTGGGGGAGCCCTCCTTGAGGTTTTTTAGGTGTTGACCGTGAGGAGGGCGTCCTCGGTGGCCGCTCTGCGGCTGTGGAACTCCCTCCCGTTGGAGGTCCGCCTGGCCGTAGACCTCCCCTCTTTCCGTAGACCGTGTAAGACCTGGCTCTTCTGCTGGGAAGACGGGCTGGGTTAGGGTGGGTTTCTTATTGGTTTTACGGTTGGGTTATTTTAAATGTTAAATCTTACAATATTACTTGTCTTAAAATGTTAACCGGCCCAAGATGCTGTGCATGAGGGGGCGGCATAAAAATACAAAAAAATTTCACTCTGCTTCTCCTGCCAGTGGAGGATGTTGTCAATGGAATGCCGTGTCGGTTGGTATTCCAGCCCCTCAAAACGACCTTCTGAAGTTCAGTGAATGGTTGTGATGTGACATTATGGCCCAGTCCCTTGGAGGTTCAGGTGCAGAATGTATCGGTCTGCCTTCTGATGGGAGGGAGTTTGGGTTGCGGAAAACATTAAACCTGTTCTTTGGACTCTTGAATTGACTTCCAGTAGCTTTCCGGGCACAACTTAAGGTGTTAAGCTGTAAATGGCCCTGACTGCACCTCATGGCCTTGCATGTGAGATGTGGTTGGGGCAGCCTCTCTTCCAGGTATTTGGAATGGCAGGAAGGAACAAGGAAACCTATGTATCGGAAAGACCATGTTTGTGCCCCCCCCCCCTCATTTTTTGTCCTGGTTGTTATAACGGTCTTGTGCCAGATCATCACAACATCAAGTTTGTACAGCTGAAGCTTCCTCGGTGACCACCCCACAGCTTTGGAAGATGTTTGGGCAAATATCCTGAGGAAGGGAGTTCCAGAGACCACAGGATCTTCTATTTGGCCATGCATTTGGGTGGGGATAGGTTTCAGGGTGGGTAGGTGGTTAGGCTGTTCACATTAGTTTTCATTTATTCAGGGCATGTTGCATCTTGTGCTGTATCCCAGCCCAACCCCTTAGGATAGGGTAGCCTATAAATTAATCTCAACCCTCCCAATAACACCCCCCTCCTGAAAACCAACTTCTCTCTGGCTTGCTCTAGCTCCTCATCCACTTAGCTCCTCTTTGATTTACTTGGGGTCCCCTTCTCCCCTGTAATTAAGCTAAGCATGTGCACTTTGTGGATGTATTTCTCTCTCTGTTCCCCTCCCTTCTGTCTCCTAAATTGTAAGCCTGCTGGGGCAGAGACTTGTTTATAACGGATTGTAAAGCACCAGGTACAGTGTAATGCCTGGCTGTTCCATTGGGCTTTTGGCAAGAGTGATGGGTGGGAGGTTTGAAAGGGGTGAATGTGAGGTGTTAACTCTGCCTGGTGTATTTTATGGTAACACTTATATTCTGTGTGTATTGATATGTTCTATATCTTTTTATGTTGTAAGCCACCCCACGTTGCAGTAGCAGGAGGGGGTGGCCTAGAAATCAAATATAAATGCTAAGGCTAGAAGGACTCAATCACTGGGCTGATGGTAACCGTCTTCGTTCCCCTCCTAGGTTTCAAGGAAACGGCCTTCCTGTATGCGATCTCCTCGGCAGGGCTCACCCACGCTATGGCCAAAGCCTGCAGCGCTGGGCGTATGGAGCGCTGCACCTGCGACGAGGCCCCCGATCTGGAGAACCGGGAGGCCTGGCAGTGGGGCGGCTGCGGCGACAACCTCAAGTACAGCAACAAGTTTGTCAAGGAGTTTCTGGGGAAGAAGTCCAACAAGGACCTGCGCGCCAGGGTGGACTTCCACAACAACCTGGTGGGCATGAAGGTGAGAGCCGCTTCTTGGTCTTCACAGTTGGAGGCATTTTGGGGTGGGGGGTGGGGAGAGGGATCAGTTCCTTCTGGCTGCTCTGTTGTCCAGGAACCGATCTGAATCGGAGTGGGGAAAGGACGGTGGAACAGTGCGGCACCTTTTTTAGATGTCGTCCTTCCTCGTGTGTCTCTCTTGGTCGGCGGTGGGTAGTCCTTGGACCTCGTGTAGCTTCCTGGGGGTTAATCTGTAGCCTCTTTAGGGACTCTGATTAGCTTGGGTTGCACCTTGTTGGTCTGGGTGTTTGGTAGCCTTGTGCGTGAGGTGTAGCTGGGGCAGCCTCTCTTCCACGTATTTGGAATAGCCAATTTGAGGATGAGTGCTTACTACAGAGCTTCACAGGGAAGAAATAGACCACCTTGCATTGTCTGGCTCCACCCGAATACACGACTTGCTTGGGGGAAGCCCAGGGCCAAACTTCTGTCTAACCACAAGAATAGGATGTCTTGTGCTATAAGTGTGTGCTAATCCTTGCTGTTGTCTTTGCGGCCAGTCACGGAGCATAGGTTGAGTCTAAAAAATTTAGACTGCATCTGCTGGATTTCTGGGCCTGGAAAAAGTGTAGGCCCTGGTGTGCTGGAGGCTTGCTCCCGGGACCTTGCCCTGCTATCTGCCTGTGCCCAGATATTGTGTACTGTTTGGGAATCCCACCGCTTGTGCTTTAATTCAGCAGGCGATCCGGCTTTTGCTGCGGTGGGCCCTTCGGTGTGGAACTCGCTTCTTCTGGATCTCGGTTTTCGTTCCTCTCTTCTCACCTTCTTAAAAAAGCACCTGAAAACTTCGTTTTATTCTCCCAGGTGCCTTTTTAGAAGACCTACTGCTGATTTCTCCCATTGCCTCCGCTTTTAAACCGATTTCTTTTTTTAAAAAAAAATAATTATTTTAAGGTTTTGTGAAGCACCCTTTGGGCAAGGGGAGCCATATAAATAAAACGTATTGTTTAAAATTGGGGGTCTCCCAACAGCTATTCTAAACCCATCGCCCCCCCCCACCTTCTTGGCTCGTAGTTGTCCTGCAGCCAAGCAGAGGGTTGGACCAGCTGACCGTCAAGGTACCGCTTCACTCTTGGACTGTCTTGGCTCCCCTCCCTGGATATCGAGCCTGAGGAGGTGACTGCTTCAGGATTGCCATGTGCCCCCCTCCACCCGAAGAGGCAGCAACCTTGGGCTTGGTACCCAAGAGGGGCACTGAGCCACCTTGCAACAGGACGGACAGTCTGAGGGCAGTTGCCGCTTGAGGGTCCTCTTGCAGTACATGCCTCTCGATGCCAGGGTTAGAGCCAATCCAGGAGGGAAATCGAGGTGTCCCTCTTCTCTCTTCCCCCACCCCCCCAGGCCACTGCTCTCTTAAGCTCCCTTCAGCCACTCTGTAGCATGGTGCCCCTTCACTCGCTAATGTGCCTTGTGTGGGCACGATGGCATATCCTGCATTCGTCACCTGTTCCCCCTATGAACACGATCCCATTGGTGCTCGTGGGCAGAGGATGGTGCCGTTGATTATTATTATTATTATTATTATTATTAAACATTTATAAAGCGCCAGTAACAACCTGGCGCTGTACAGAACATATAATCAGCTGCGGTCCCTACCTGTGGCTTACAATCTAAAAGACAAGGAGGGGGAGACAAGGAGAGGGGACAGCGGGAGAGACATGGGAGAAGACAAACAAACATTCAGGCGGATGCGAAGTCTCAGGTGCGTGTACTTGGCTTGGTTACAAGGTGGTCGGTAGCAGCAGTCAGCAGAGGAGGGCTGACAGTAAGAGCAAGGGGAAAGACTAGAGGGCATTGGGAAAGGCAGCATGGAAAAGGTGGGTCTTGAGGAGGGATTTGAAGGAGCGGAGGGAGGAGGCGAGGCGGACGTCGGCAGGGAGGGAGTTCCAGGCATGCGGGGCAGCGAGGGAGAAGGGACGAAGGCGGTTGGGCGAGCAGGAGAAGCGAGGGAGAGCGAGGGAGGGGACAGCGGAAGAGCGGAGAGCGCGCGCAGGAGCGCGTAGGGCGATTAGGTCCGAGAGGTAAGGGGGAGCTTGGTCATGGAGCGATTTGAACGTGAAAACCAGGAGTTTGAACAGGATACGTTCAGGAAGGGGGAGCCAGTGAAGGGAGAGGAGGAGAGGCGTCACATGGTCGAAGCGACGGGCAGAGTGAATGACCTTGGCGGCAGAGTTTTGGATCGCCACAAGGGGGGACAGGTGGGAGCGAGGGAGGCCAGCAAGGAGGAGGTTGCAGTAGTCGAGGCGAGAGATAACCATGGCATGAACAAGGATTTTGGCCGAGGAGACAGATAGAAAGGGGCGTATGCGGGCAATGTTGAGGAGAGCGAATCGGCAGGATTTGGCCACAGAGTCAATGTAAGGTTTAAAGGAGAGGTGCGTGTCAAAAATGAAGCCCAAGCTGCGGGCACGGAGAACAGGACGGATGGTGACCCCATCAATGCAGATGGTCAGGTCAGAGGGAGAGGAGGGGGATGGAGGAAAAATGAGGAGTTCAGTCTTGGCCATGTTCAGTTTGAGTTGGCGTCGGGACATCCAGGCGGAGATATCAGAGAGGCAGTCGACGAGGCGTGAGCGGATAGAGGAGGAGAGAGAGGGGGTAGAGAGATAGAGTTGGGTGTCATCAGCGTAGAGATGGTATTGGAATCCGTGGGAGGCAATAATTTTGCCAAGGGACAGGGTGTAGATAGAGAAGAGGAGAGGGCCAAGGACAGAACCTTGGGGGACCCCAACCGAAAGGGGAAGGGAGGGGGAGGTCGACTCAGGGAGGGAGACATTAAAGGAGCGGTCAGAGAGGTAGGAGGAGAACCAGTCAAGGACAGAGTCGCGGAAGCCCAAAGAGTAAAGCGAGTCCAAGAGGAGCGAGTGGTCGACAGTGTCAAAGGCAGCAGAGAGGTCAAGGAGGACAAGAATGGAGTAGTGGCGCTTAGATTTAGCGACAAGTAGATCATTGGTGATCTTGGCCAGGGCAGTTTCAGTAGAGTGGAGGGGCGGAAGCCAGATTGGAGAGGGTCCAGGGATGTCCTCATGGGCTTCCAATCTAGTGGAGCAGTGTGTGGCAGGGCAGGCTAGTAGGGATCCTGGCCCCTTAAGAAAGGAGGCTTAGTACCTGTATAAGGGGTGCTGACTAGAGAGAGGTGCAGGTGGTGGTGGGACCACGCCTGGGACATCTCAGCTGGACCAACTCTGGACTAAGGAAGTGAGGAGGAACAACTGAGCTGGGTGTCACTTGGAGCCAGCCCAGGGTTCAGCAGACTGGTCTGGAGACAGCTGAGCCAAGATAGTGGGATACAGGAGGGAGAGCGGTCTCCTGAGGGGCAGGAGCTGAGAGGGTCTGCCCCAAATCTGGTTCCAGGAGGGATTGTGTTTGACCAGCAGAGCCTGGGCCAGCAGGGGCTTAGGGAGGAAAGCTCTGCTGGAAGTGCAGCTGGACAGGAGACCGGGGGCAGGCACATTCTATGGAATTGCCTAGCTCCAGGAGGGACCATGCCCCAAAAGAGGAACAGAAAGCATCCAAGCAGTTCAAATCTTATTTGGATCAATGTCTGATGGTGAGGAAATTAGGGGTGGGACTATCTGTATCTGATTGATAATGACTGAGATCTGATTAATCAGATAATACAGGTATTTTACCGGTATCCGAATACCGGATTTCTAACATAGCTGGCTTTACTGGATTTTTTACATCGCCGCCATTTAACAACGTCTGCAATGTAAAAAAACCCAGTAAAATCAGCAATGTTAAAAATCCGGTATTCATATACCAATAAATCCAGTACCGGTAAGTCTGGTATCTGGTATTTCCACTGGAGTCGCACCCCTGCTTGAAGGTATAAACAAGCTTTAGGGCCACTTCAGGTTGGTAGCAAGTTAGATTTGTCTACCGGCCTGAAGGCTTGCTTACCCTCACCCTCAGAAATTGGTCCAATCATTGGAGATACTTTGTCCTGGAATGAGCCACGGTAGCCTAGCTGATAAGGTGTTGAACTTGGAGCTGGTCAACCAAGGTTCAAAACTTGTCATGGCCACTATCTCAAGGTGGTGGGCAAGTTGCCATCTTCGTTGGCTTACCTTCTCCAACTGTAACACGGGAATAAATAATCTGCCTCGTAGGTAGATACGAGAATGAACTAGACAATAACGATCCATTGAATTGGCATCGGTTATGATGGTTTGCCTTTCAATGAGACTGTTGCCATGGACACTCGGAAGTACTTCCTTTCTCTCAGGCTGGCTATATTACAACCTGACCACAAAAATTGTTGACTTGAGTTTCTTAACTTGTTTTTTTTTTTTTTAAACACCCTTGATGGGTTGACAGTAACTCGCCACAAACTAAATAATCACCTTGCTGGTTGTGCCCACTATCTACCTTGCTAAGTGCTTCCAATATGACCTCAATTGCTAATGAAAGGGCCAGCTTGTCTGACGTGAGGACGAAATAATTAGATGGAGGCTCTCTCTTGCCACCTCTTATTGAGAACCGAGGGCTCTGAATAGACCGCTTATTAAAAAAGCAATTTCCCTTCTCCTGTCAAATCTACTCCAGCTCATTCAGCTATTCTTTTGGTGGGGAAAAGTCAAGGGAGTAAAGCCGCATTGCTGGCAATAATGTGGAGTTCCTTGGTTATATTAAACAGCAAAGGTTGGTTTCTCCTCTCGCCTCTTCTCCCCCCTCCCTCCCCCCCCGACTACATCTCTCTTTTTGTAACCCATTAATGAAAAGTCAGAATATTAGTGCACTCAATTAGTTCCACTGGGGCTGAGTAAGTGATGTTTTAATTAAATTTTGCCCATGTTTCTCAGCAAAGTATCATTAAACATGACTTTCCAACTACCTCTCCGGAGCGTTGCTAAGTTTCTTAATCCCAGAAGGGTTGACCTTTCCCTGAGGTATGTCTGGTCAAGCATGCCTTACAAATCTGAGGGGCGCTATGAAAGGGGATGCAGTTACCCAGGAAGCCGAGCCAAGTTCCCACCCTCCCTGCCCCCATGTCTGTCTTTCCTCCCGATGGGCATGACGGGATGTGGGAAACGAAGGAGAAACGATTTGGTGGGGAGGAGGCTTTGAAAGCATCTGCCTATCTCGCCAGGAAGTAAGTGTGTGTGTGTTGTGGGGGGGTGGGGGTGGAATAAAGGTTTGACTTTGTAAAGAGGGAAGAGGTCTGGCTTGAAATCCCCAGATACAAATCATTCAAAATATTTCCCTCATTCAGTCATTTTTTTATTTTATTTTTTAAAGCTTTCCCCAAATACGTCTGTTGGATCTTAATGATTACAGCATCAGCAAAGTGCTTGGTGCTGAGCAGTCTTGATTCAAAATGGGTTCGGCTTACAATCGAGAATGGACAAGGCGGCGGTACATCTAGGAAATTGAGAAGCTTCAGTTGCATGAGGCTACCTTACTTGCAAGTGAAGGAAGGGGCCATGAAGGATAGGAAAGCCAAAAGAGCATCACCTATCGGAAAGATTGTTCTTCCATCTCTCATCGCGATCGCTGCAGTCAGCCGGGAGTGCCTCCCTGTGGATAGCGTCTGTTTGCCTTCCTCATACGATGGGGGCTCGCCGGGGAGGCGTTTTTGGTTGCTGCCCTGTTGCCTTGGAAGCCCCTTCCCCCCCCCCCCCCCCCCCCCC
>QEPC01009911.1:1633310-1688465 GCA_003113815.1 Sphenodon punctatus | reverse complement strand
GAGAGAGAGAGTTGAGTGTTGTCAGGGTATAGGTGGTATTGGAAACCGTGGGAAGCAATGAGTTTGCCTAGGGATTGGGTGTAAATAGAGAAGAGGAGAGGGCCAAGGACAGAGCCTTGGGGAACCCCGACCGAGTGGGGTAGGGAGGGGGAGGCAGCCAGAGTAGCCGGCTGCCTGGGGGGTAACCAACAGGTTACCTACGATACCAAAATGGTACTAGTGTCTCCATCTGAGATGATTCTGGGTACCTCAATTTTGACAGGTGCCAAAATTGGCCAGTGTGACGTAATGGCTAAGTGTGCAGTTCTTGGATCGGGAGGTATAGGGGACCCCAGTTCCAGACTTGCTTTAGCCAGAAAGTCCCTGGGTGACCTTGGGCCAGTCCTATTATTCTCTCGACCTAACCTACCTTGCCGGGTTTTTGTGAGGATTAAAGGTGTTAATTACTTCTATGTGAAGTGCTCCGAGTACCATGGCAGGCAGGTGCTATATAAAAATAAATTATTACAATCAGTCTTGCATTTTTGGATCTAGTCCTAGATTGTGCTGAGAAGGGGAAATGGGAACTGCATGGAACTGTCCCATTCAGAGAGTACAAACCGATGAGCTGACCGTGGGTCTTTATGGAATAAGCAGACTTGTCTAGTCAGCTATGGGTGTTCCTGAAAGAAAACCCATGGATTTCCCTGTAGCACTGAAATGTCCCAGGCTACCAAACCCTACTCTGGCACCATCAGAGTGTGACTTGAAATCTAAACGACCACAGCACTTCACTCCCTTCTTGCTCTCCTTTTGGGGGGGAGCAGAGTGAGGAATGCCCTGGAGTTTTGTAGCAAATTACAGCACGCTTCATTAAGCCTGTGTTTGGCCGGCCAACCCGTGATTCCATGGTGTCTGGGAGAACACCCACAACCCCAGCCTTGCTCACTCTGAAGTTTTGGCAGCTCATCTCTGGACAAGCTGCTGAGCACTGGAAAAAGCCGTGCGAATGTGGGGTTGTGTGAGGGTGTAGGGAAGGCCTCCGAAGGGGGTGCGAGTGCTTACGGGAGACGGCTTGCTATTGCAACTGTAATATAGGCTGTGCGTTCCTCTGACAACCGAGAAGAGTGTGTGTGGATGCAGGGTTGGGAGTTGTAGGGTCAGGGCAAAGGTTCAGGATTTGGGGAGCAAGGCTAGAGAGGGGCAAGACACGAACAAGGCAAGGAGGAGACAAACCTGGGGGCAAGGCTGGGGAGAGACAGCAGAAAAAACAGGGGAGCAAAGAAAAATGGGGGAGAGAAAGGGACAGGAACCAGGAGTGAGAGTAAAGTCCCACCTCGCAACCTGTTGTAGTGTAATGGCTAAGTGCACAGTACTTGGATCAGGGGGAGGGACTCCAGTTCAAGTTTCACCTTAGCTAGGAATTCACTGTTCCCCTGGGGCCAGTCACAATATTCTCTCAACCTAACCTACCTTACAGGGTTGTTGAGGATTAAAAGTTGTAGTGTTTTACATGTAACACGAGTGCCATGGCGGGGGAGGGGGTGCTATATAAAAATAAAATATTATTATTATTTATTATAGTGACTGGTAACCAACAAGGAAGCTGAGAGGTGTGGCAGGGGTAGGGAGAGAGAGAAAAGGAAAGGTGTGGACACCGGAGGCTTCTTGAGTTAGTGTCTTGGCTTAATCCAAGGTGAAGCAGTAGCTCTGTAGGCTAAGCCACCGCTCCAGCAACTCTAGGGATGAGCGTTCAGGATGTGGGCCATGACAATTATGCCAAAGAGTTGGAAACCGGGTGTTCAACGGGCAACATATAAATAGAGGATTTTAGTCCCCTACCCATTTATTTTACCTGTCTAGCCCTGTTTTATATTTAATATTTGATTGTTTTAAATGAATTTTATTGTATTTTATTGTTTTATTGTTGGAAGCTGCCCCGAGCTGCGTTGCAGGAGGGGCGGGGTATAAATTTGGAAAATAAAAATAAATAATAAATATATACCCTTTTTTTTTTTTTGGTTAAGTCGTAGAACTCCTTGAGGCATTGTACTTCCCTTCCTGGCCTCTGCCGGTTCCCTGGGGCTTGAGGCTGCCTTTCCTACCCAAGCCGTTCTTGAATTTCTTGACCCGTCTCCTTGTGACCCAGTGTTCAACAGTGCTCAGGGCCTACTCGCATCCTACAAAAAGCCTCTCTTCTGGTTTTTCCCATACCGAGAAGCCTGGATTCCTGCAGCTTAGTCCGTTTTGGTTGTTTTGGCTAAGGTCTACCCAAGGCATCGTCATTCTCGTCTCTTTGGCTGGCAGTTCTCTGCCCTCCCCCCCCCCCCCCCCCCCCCCAATGTATTGCCCACAGAGGTTGAATGAGTTTCTTTTTTTAAACTGCTAACTGATCCTGTCTACCTTCCTGATCATTGATTCAACATCCATTTGAGTCGCCTGTGTGCGAGAGGGTCAGGGTATAAAGTGAAGAAATAAACCTCTCAAATCTAGATATATATTTTTTTTACCAATACCTCATAGGCAATATCTTCTTTCTGTAAAACCTATTGAAACGTTCTTTAATGTGTATGTTGAAGAGAAGGGCCAAACAGAACTGTTGTCCAGTGGCACTTTGTGTCGATAAGCTAGTACCAGACTGCCAGGTGCTGAAAGACCCCACTGTTAACTCTGCTCTGGTCCTCCTCCAATTCCAAGCCCAGCCTTGGTCGTAGCTCACACTGTAGCACGAACAGCATGTTGGACAGGACCCTTTTGTCTGTGTCGTCCTTTTTCCCAGCTGGCCTTTCTACAAGGCACCCTGGGTGACCGTCCTGAGCTGTACTATTTCCCCCTACTTCCACGGCACCTGCAGCGAGTCCTGTTTTTCTTAGCAAATTAGGGTGTAGGACCGCACCCCTCCCCTCCCGGTGGGACTCAAACCACAACCACCTCTAGGGCCTAGGGTGGAGCCATGGGGAAGGATCGGGTCCATCACAGCCGCTTCATTTAAACTTTGCCTTGGCTCTCGCACCTTCCAAGGCCGGCCCTGAATCCATTAAAGAGTTGACCAGAGTGGAGTGTTTTGTAGGTTCATCTTGGACTAGAATGGAAATGGGTACACCAGAAAACTGGTGTAGCCGCTGAATCTACCCTCCCCAAACTGAAAAGGGCTGTTCAGGCAATAGCCAATATCTGGTTGGGCTTTCGTCACCTAACTCTGCCAATTATTTAATGTTTTAAAACTAATTTTTTGGCTTGGTCCTTTCTTGTGTATTGATTGATTTATTTTTTGTCATTTTGCCAGTGCTGAAATGGGACACAGTTGAAATACTGAAGTGGAAACTTGAGATTTCCCAAAATGTAGGCTATACAAGAGTTCCTCTTTTGGGTTGTGGAGATTGTCCCGGTCCTCATAAATGCAGATACCCCTGAACAATAAACTGCTTCCTGGGTCAGCTCTAATTGAGTGAAGCTACCTCTTTAACAAATATAAGCCAGCACTTGGTTACATCCTTATTGGTTAGATGGGAACCAATAAGGCATGGCACAGTGGATAAGGTGCTGGGCTTGGACTTGGAAGCCAGAGTTTGAATCCCACCCTAGCCATAAACTCTATGGGTTGCCTTTTGGCCTCAATTCCTCATCTGTAATAAATGGGAATGTGTCTCCCTGTGTTCCTCCTTACCCTTGGCCAACTTAGATTGTAAGTGCACTGGGTAGGAACATGTCTCTAAAAATAATAATAATAGTAAAGCACCAGGTTCACTGCTGGTGCTATATAAATGATTAACACCCGTTTCGGGGTGGAAGAGCACAGCAGAAACGAAGTATTGACAGTTACATCTGCAGCTTACAAATTCAGACCCCAAAGTGGAAAGCCGCAGGTGTCTTGGAGAGGCAGGGACTTGCTCGAGAATTGTCTGAGGAGCTGCAGGACTTTTATCTGGGATGTGTGAGCTGCTCCCATCCCTCTTAGTGGGCTACCCCCTATTGAGGTCTCATCTGCCCAACTTAAATTAATACTTGAAATAGTTGAAACAACCGTTAAAATATCCAACTCCAGTGTATGGAAATCTCCCAAATCACCCCTCCCCCTTGTACACACCAAACCAAGCCCTATGCATCAAAGACGCTCGAAGAACACACAACGTGCCCTACTGGGTCAGACCAGTGGTCTATTGAGCTCAGGATCCTCTGTCCGACAGTGGCCGTTCTTGGTCGCTTCAGAGAAGAGCCCAGCAAGTCATCATGGAGTCATCCATTCCCTATCGTTTGCCCCCAGCAGTCAGGATAGTCCCCTAATATCCATTAATGGACCTATCCAAGAACTTTATTTATTTTTATTTTATTTTATTTGAATTTATTTCCCACCTTTTTCCTGCAGCCCTTAGGGCAAGTTTAAAAGCAAAAATCAATAAAAATAAAATAAACCCATATAAAATTCCTACTAAAACCCCCTCACTCCCCAACCCTATCCCATGTACTGGACCAAATAGATTTCGCGTTGCCTTTTGAAGATGCTTGAGCTTTGACAAACTCGCAGGGCGCAGAGGAGTTCCAAAGCTGTGGGCCTGTTTGCTGCGAACATCCCTGCATGCCTGTTTTTGAACCTGCTGCATTTGTGGAATTTGCAAGAGGGCACCCCCAGCTGGTCTAAGGGGGTAGAGTGGAACATAGGAGGGAAGGGGGCTTTTTCCAGTCCTCCTTTAGGATATAAGGAGCTGCCTAACTGAGTCAGACAATGGTCCATCTTAGCCCAGTATTGTCAAAACTGGACACGGCAGCACAGTTTCAAATCCAGCTCTCTGGCAGAGGCCTCACCCAAGTGTGCTACCAGAGCTCCTGAATCGGAGATGCCTAGGATTGAACTTGGGACCTTGTACATGTAAAGCATGCGCTCGACCACCTGATCCATGGCCCATCTCAGACCTTTTTTTAAACCTAACTGTTTTACTGGCCTTGCTCACGTCCTCTGGCATCAAGTTCCACACAAGTGGATGTGTCATTCTGTGTTCCTGCACTGTTTTTGATGCATTTGCAAGGATGTTTTTGTCCCGTATATGGTTCCTACTGCCCTGTGGGGTGTAGGGCCCTGTGTATTCTGCGTTCTCCCCTCACCCCCATTGCCACCAGTGGGGGAAACCCAGACTACATGGGACCCTGGGTGTAGGGGGCAGGGGCAGAAGCAGGAATTGTGACTCGATTTCATTAAATCTCCCCTTTTCTCTACCCCCATATCTTGAATATTTATAATAGCCCTAAATGAATATTCTCTGCCATTCAAGATGACCCTTTTGTCTACAGGAGGTATTGATGGAAAGCAAGTAACCTAGGGCCCTTCGTACCGGACTGGACAGGGGTCCTGTTGGGTTTGGTTCAGGCTGGGAGCCCTCCTTGGCCAGATCTTGAGGCAGGTCAGGCTGCCCATGGGCGGGGCGCCCACGGTGTTGTGACATCACAGTCCGCAGGAGAGGCAGGACGTTCTAACCCACTTCTTTCCTGGTGTGTCGTGGCGCTTTGTGAGGGTGGGAAGCATGTTGGAAAAGAGGCTGGCTGGGCTTGATTTGGTCAAGCGTGACTGGGTTTTGGCCTATGGGTGCCAGGAGGGGTGTGTAAGCAGGTACTGCTGAACCCCTAAACCCTAACCACTTCTGAGCATAGTGATGCCGCAGCATGTGGAAAGACATGGTCAAAGCAGCTCTCCTGCCCCCTGATGCCCCCCCAATGTAATTCCCGTGGGGCCTTTGGGCTGGCAAGTCTCGTTTCGTTGAGAGGAAGACTTATTATGTATGCTTTTTTAGGCATTAGGACCTGCAAATTTAAAGGATATATTTGCTGTGCCACTGGATCACTTCTACCGGTCACCCCGCACCCCAACAGAGACTTCTTTCCCTGACCAACTTGACTAATAGCGAATGACAGACCTACCCTCCAAGAACGATAGCGAATTAAGACTAATGACAACGGGTTTTTTTGCCTGGTAGCCATTTTCTCCCATAACTAACCTTTTTGGATGCATCCTTCTCTCCTCAGGTCATCAAAGCTGGCGTGGAGACAACATGCAAATGCCATGGCGTGTCGGGGTCCTGCACCGTCCGAACCTGCTGGCGGCAGCTCTCTCCATTTCACGAGATCGGTAAGCAGCTGAAACAGAAGTACGAGACGGCGCTCAAAGTGGGCAGCACCACCAATGAGGCGACTGGTGAAGGGGACATCTCTCCTCCCAAGAAGCCCATCCCCGGCCACAGCGATCAAATCCCACGGACTACGGATCTCATCTACATTGACGATTCTCCCAGCTTTTGTTTGATGAGCAGGTATTCGCCCGGGACTGCAGGGAGGAAATGTTACAAAGACAAAAACTGCGAGAGCATTTGTTGCGGGCGGGGTCACAACACGCAGAGCAGGGTGGTGACCAGACCGTGCCAGTGTCAAGTTCGCTGGTGCTGTTATGTAGAGTGTAAGCAGTGCACCCAGAGAGAAGAGGTTTACACCTGTAAAGACTGATGCGCACGTTCTTCTTTACGTTCTAGAACTACACATGGAGACAAACAGGGTTTGACTGACCTTCTGGAATCGGAAAGCTATGCTGAAATGTAAAGCACTTTGTCGGGTACTGGTGACCCAGCTGTGTTGCTATTTTTTTTTTGGCTGTGTATTTGTTGTGTGTTTTTTCTGCAAACTGAACTGAATCATGAGGTCCAACCACATGGAAATAAAGTGCCTGTCACACAGAGGTGATGCCATTTTTGACCTTCGCCAAAGCCAACCGTTAATGTGTTCAGCTCTAACAGATCGCTCATTTCTTATCTCCGGTATTATTGTTTTCACTATCCTCTGCAAATTCCCCTAGCGGAGAGAGGTTCTTTGGAATAAATAAAACCACCTGACCTATCGTCTGGATATCTGTATCTGACCAAGCTCACTGTCTGGAGACGCATGAAGTTGCTAAGTCTAGGATCTTTCTAAAAATGCCGTGTAGAACCTACTGGTGGTGGTGATGGCTTCTCTCTTGGAGGGTTTGAGGGTTAAACTAAGAGAATGACTTGTTCCTCTAGTGGAATTTCTGCAGATGTAGCACGTACAGCTCTGACAAAGAGACCCACTTGGGGTTAAAGTTCTGGATTCTGGTTCCTTTTTGCTGAGGCTGTTTTTGAAGTTCCTTCAAACTGCTTTGAAAATGCTGGGATCTTTCCAGCTTCATCATGTTTTGGACAGAGTGAATTCCATCCAAAGATCTTGGAAAGACAGTCCAAAAAAGTACCCTTCTCTTCCATCTTCTGCCACGCATACAAATCACCACAACCACTCACTCACCTTTTCCACCTTTTTAGATGCATTTTTTGTTTAACACTAACATGGTCATAATTTTTATTTTCTTAAAAAAAAACTAAAAAAAAACCACTATAAGACACTTCCATTTGTTGTATAAGTATTTCCCCTTTAGTTTCATCTCTTCGAGGAAGCTCACCTTGAGGAGGTGCCTTCGAAGAAGCTCCTCTGGAACATACTTAATCTTTTCTTTTCTCCCCCCCCCCCCCCTTTAAATTGTACACATGGTTTTCTGATAGCCAGCTTCTGGCAAGACCAATTCCATTGCTTCTCTGAACACTGTGCTGCCTCAATTTCTCATTGTTTAGTAGCCATTCTGGATTGGATTGGACTTTCGGAGAGACTAGGAGACCATCATTCCACTTCTTCCGAACCATGGCAGTGGTACCTGGCACAAGTTGTTTGGTCTCATCGGACCGTTGCTTTTTTTTTTTTTTTTTTAAACCACTAGATTTGGAGAACTTTTTCAAAAAAGAAACATGAATGGAAACAAACAATTGGATTCCCAGCCGATGAAGGCAAAAGGTCAGGAGAAGAAACAAAAAACATAGCAATGGCCGATTGCACCAATGCTGTGAACTAATCGACAATCTTCATCTTTTTTTAAAAAAAAGAGGATATTACAAAACTGAAAGTGATTTGACATCGTCCTTCAACACTGCTGGGATTGGAAGCACCTGGACAATTTCCTAAACTTCTCTAAGCAGCTGCTAGAGAGCAGAGGGTATATTTTTATCTTTGTTTTGGTTTGCCCCATTTGATTGTCCAGTAATAGCAAGTTCGTTAGCTGACCTCTTCTGGTTTTCAAGGAAGGAAGGCTGAACGGGACTTTTCTTCCAGAAAAAGTGTGTCTATTTCCTCACAAGTGCAACAGTCTTCCAAAACAGATTATAGTTATTGAAGCTTATTTTCAAATCGTAGCCACTAATATTTAAGCTTTAATGTGCATCTACTGGGAAGGGATTTTTTTCCCCTTTATTGGCAATCTAGCCTGGCTTATTGGTGTGACTCTCTTTTTTGGAGGGTGGTGAGGGTGGCAAAAGAGTGTGGGGGTGTATCTTCACTCTGTAGGGTTCTAAATTTATAAAAGCAAAGTTCCAGCTCTTGCACATGTCTGGAAACCAGATGCACAAGAAATGAGATCCAAAGACTGCCCATACTTTCCTGCGATTCTACATGGCAAATGTACAGCAACCCACTCAACACGAGAATTCTGCCGCTTCTGTGAGAAGCACCAGTTCTGAAGCTGCATGCAAGCAATTTGACCGGATGGTTTGAAAAAATAAAGACTTAACAGAAACGTATTCTTCAATGTGGATGGATATAATAAAACAAACATTTATTTATTGTCAAGTCTTTTAGAAGGACCTTCTTATGGTTTCAATGTGGTATTATGTCAAGTTATATCTCTCTCACGCACATACATTCAGTGTCGAGGTGGCCTTGACCAACTCATCAATGGAGGTGGCTTGATTAGAACACACCCCAAATTCTTCAAGCTTTGGATGTTGTGATTATTACTCCGACCTATCGGTTTTTAAGAGTGGGACATAGTATTGTCTTTTAATTTTCTTAAACCATGGACCTGTTTTGTTTTTTTCCCCCTCTCTTCCACTGGTGTATCCATCTCCATTTGATTTTAACTTTGTGGAGTGGAGAATGGGGTCCTAATGGTATGGAGATGTTGTTGCAGTGGCAGTGGGTGGGACAAATTTATATATATATAATAGCTCGCACATGGCATACTCTCCTTCCGAGCAATTTGTGTTTGGACATTTGGAAAAGTGACGGAAGGTGGGGGAGGGAATACAGCAAACAAAAAGATCATATAGAGTTAAGAAAGAGGCAAAAGAGTGAATGAACTACTGAGTGAAAGTGCTCTTTGTATTGTATAACTCACGCACTGAAGCCTGGATGCTTTCTGTAAGTATTTAAAAACAAATGTATTTATGTTAATGTAGATATATTACTTTCCTGTTATATATTGTAAATAGTAAGGTTTATTCTCCTGTGGTTAAAAAGATTAAAAAAATATAAACTGCAATAGTAGCGAGGCACATGCATTAAATGTATAGGCAGTGTATAAAATATACTAACTCTCTGAAATCAGGAGAACCTGTGTTTTTTGGCCTTTTATGACCTACGGGTTTATAACATATGGGTTATCTTTTGTCCTTTTTTAAAAAAATGCCATTGGCTTTTTAAATGTCAAGAGTTTCCAGTGTTTGCCTTATATTTGGAAAAGCAATGGATTGGAGGAGGAGAGCAAGGATCCTCTATACGGGACTAGTGCACAGAGAGGAGAACCTGTAGGCTTCTATGGAAACCTACTCTGAAATTTCTAGTTGACTTGGTCATCTCCAATTGGGGTCAGTGGAAACCTCTCATGGTATTTTGTAGCAGGATTAAGAATTGCCTAAGGTCAATTTTTAAAATAAATAAATAAACTAGACGTCAATTATTGGTCAAGCATCATATTTATGTGTTTAATGTATAGCGGTTACACAGTTGTTGTCAGTAACATGCTTTATGTCCAGTGGTAAAAAGTACATTAGTAGATGGTTTTAGGTGACCTTGTTGGACCAATTTGTTCTATAAGCGAACTAAGAGTGTCACCTTCATATATGATGATTGACCAGCCTGGAAGGTTCTTGGCATAGTTCTATAGAATCCTGCAGATTTTGGCCCTATATAAGTCTATGGAACTCCTCCATTTGCGGCCGGTTCTGCCACTACACCGGTGTGTAAACCAGGAGTTGGGAGTAAAACTGTCATGAAAGTAGATTAGGGCCCTAAATCGGTCTCGGTTACGTTTCTTGAGGGAAAGCGCGGTTTTGATCCTCTGGATGGACCGTACCAGAGTTAGCACCTGCTACAAACGTAACTTCCCTTCATTTTCAATGGGAGTCATGGCCATCCAACTTGCTGCCATCAGTGCTTTCTATTCAGAGGGTCATGCCCTTAAGATGTCTCAAATGGAGATGCTGTCTAGCAGATCCAACTGGGGAGTTCATAAAGTGGGGGGATCTTCGCAAGTCCTCTCCTACTACATCCCCTCACCTCCCCCTGCCCCAAATATTGAAGGACTGATTCTCCTTTGCCAATGCAGCAAATTTAGCTGATTATTCGGGGGGGGGGGGACCATTAAGCTTTCAAGATTGTGGTGTTTTTATTAAAAACAAAACAATGTGGTTGACAAAAATATTTTTATTGCATAATGGATTTAATTACATATAAATATTTTTGTAAATGAGGCGAGTGGTTTACATTTGCTGTTTTTTTAAAAAATACGATTTTCTAGCAAACAGAACCCACACAAATAATTGTTGCACCCATCTGTAGGGATGGGTTTTTTTTGTTTGGTTTTTGGTTTTTTGAGCTTCTGTTCTGTGTTTATATGGGATTCGGAGAAGTGCACAACAAGTCTTAAATTTCACATTCTCACCTTCGAAGTTTATAAAGTTTGGTCATTCTTCCCACAGCCACTACTAGACCCCTGTTCCATTGGAGATAGACTATGTGCCACATGTCGGCCTGTTATTTATGTTCATTTATTCTGAAGCAAGAACAGCCAGTGAGGGGTGGAAACTGGCTCTTACAGAGACCGTTTCCATGCTGAAACATGTTCAGTTGAGTTGGAGCATTCAGTCTGAGGTGAAATCAACAAATTTAGATGCGCTTTCAAAATTTAGGCCTCCCACAAGTCTGCCATGGAATTGCCTTGCTTACCGTGTGTCATTGGCATGACATCTGAAGGAATCTGCCATGTCGCAATACTGAGGTGATCGAAGATGTCACCAAATGCCTAGACAGTTGAACCCTCTGTCAAGGGGATATGAACAGGGATTTTGGCCTTTTCCTTAGAGCTGTGTGTGTGTGTGTGTGTGTGTGTGTGTGTGTGTGTGTGTGTGTGTATAAAAGTGGAGAACATTAAGTGTACAAGATGAACCTTCTCTAAAGCCCAAGAACTCCCAGTTGGCTTAAGTGGAAACCACGTGTGTGACAGTGGCCATCTTGGCCACACACAAGTATTTGTAGAGGTGAGTCTCAGTGGCTTGACCTACAAACCTAGGCTGTGTTACAAGACAGCCACAGACTTTGGCTGTAGTCCTCAAACTATTTGATTGGAGTGCCAATGAAGAGCTTCAATAAGTTTTTTTTTTTTTTTGGAGTAAGTGGTTTAAAGACTGCAGCTTGTCTAAAAATATATATATATCTTTGGATAGGACACAGAGGGGAAGTGTTCCACCACCAGTGGGATGCAGGTGCACCTGGGTCTTCTCACTGAAGCAGAGATGGGTCCACCTCTCTTTATAAAACAATGACATTTCATTTTGAAGACAAGTTGGGTAGGAGGAGGACCCTGTGTATCTAAGGAGCCTCCTTGATTGTTTCTTGGATTCCACTCCCAAAAATTAGCTTTGTGGGCTTTCTTTTTTTGTTTGTTTTTTTCCCCCCCTTTTCTGCCCCCCCAAGACTTGCTCATACTTTGATGAACCTGACTCCAGCCATGGGGGTTAGCAATAGAGATAAAAACAAATAGTTGATTTTGTACCCGTAGATAATACTTGTATTTTTGGATAGCTCGGAGACCAATATTCATGTATCTTTCTTCAGATATTTATTTCATTTTGGTTATGTCATTTAGGTTTCCGTGCAACAGCAGAGAAGTCCTCCATGTAATTTAAGAACAGCAGTGGTGGGTATTTTACTACATGCAAGTATCCTTGTAGACTGAGCATCCCAGTCAGGGCAATCTAAGCAGTTGCTAGTGCTAGGAAAGTCTGCCCTGTGTATTTTAAAGCCTGGGTGGTGGCTTTCTGAAATTTACTACTTCCTGCAGGTGCCTTGCTCTGTCACCATCTTGTGTCTGGTGCAATATGGCCCTCATTGCCACTGTATCATAAACCTCCCACTTACCAACTTACTGGTCCATTGATTGTTGGTGTAGAGGGTGCTCAGTACCTTGTAGGCATTTGTTCTTGACCTGGACTGAGGCTATCAAGCTGACATCCTGTAGCTCATCAGCCAGACATTAGATGGCTTCTGAAATCCAGCCAACCAAGATGTAGAGTGGTCTTTGGCCACCGTAAGAGTTTCTATGGTATGATAAGAGGATGTACAGGAGATGTTATCATTGTAGTCATCCTGCATCCAAACAGGGGGTTGAACTAGCTGACCCTCAAGGCCTATTCCAACCCTAGTATCCTGTGGGTTAGAGCTCCTGAAATGTTCAGCATTGTTTCCTTTTAGAGTTCCGTATGTTATCCCTTCCAGTAACCAGTGGCTTATAATGGGTGGGAAATTCTCTTAATTTCTAAATTCAGGCATGAGGAATTAAAGTCCCAACGTCCATTTTAACTGTGGTGTCGTAGTTTAACTGTGGTCCTAGGATTGTCCTGGCTTCTAGCATCCAGTGGTCTTAGTGCAGAGGAACTGTTCTTTCACTTCAGTGGTGGGGTGTCTTTTTGGACGTGCCAATTCAGATATATATTATTGCAGTGTTCTCAACTAAAATTCCATAAGCATCCCCCTCTCCTTTCCACGGTATAGTTTTAGCTCGTTTGGTCTCCTGAAACGAACCAGGCATACTGTATGTTCCCAGCAACTAAGTAGCTTTATTGGAAGACAAAAGCCTGCTCTGTTACCCACCTTTTTTAAGCAACTGGTTATTATAATTCCTTCAAAATCGGGAGAAATTCAACCTTACCTAAATTGCCCATACTAATTCATTGTAGGGTTATTTGTGTCCTGAGAGACAGAGGGGAATTAAAAATTAATCAAACTGCATCAAAGCAATTGGATCTGGGTAAGTGCACTTAGTTACCCAGGATTCACAAAAAAACCCAACAACTAACTAGAACTTTGGTGGATCTCTCTAAGAATGCCATCCGAAGCAGTCCCCTTGCTGCCCCTCCCTCACGGCCCCCCTCCCCCAAATTCAGGATGTTTTCCGCTATCCTCTGTCCAGTTAGCTACGAATCCCTTTGAGGTTTGAATGTAGACTTTAGGATTTGTTTTGTGCACTTGAGAATTGAATTTCCATTTTTTGTCGAGGTTGGGAGTGAATACTAACATATGAAGGATTAGTAGTTTCCGTTTTGAGTTGTGTGTTTTTTTTTTTTTTAAATGTCTTATGGGAGCCTAAATTATTTCTCTACCTCATATGTACAGCTTGTAGGTATAAATCTGATTCTGAGTGACTGTTGAGAATGTATTTAAGTTATTTAACATCTTTGTATAACAAAAGCAAGAACAAATGAAACAATAAATGTATTTTAAATTATACACGAAGACTGTTCATTCTTCCTGTGCCTGGGTGGGCTTTTAAAAGGGAGCCAACTGAAAAGATGGAGAGAAGTTATTTTTCCATTACCACAGAAGATAGAATAAGAGGGACTGGGCTTAAATTGGGGTAGATTTTTGGGAGGGGGAACTTCTGGAGCTTAGTGGATAAGGGGTTAGGCCCGACGGACCAGGGTTAAAATCCTGCCTTAACCATGAGCTTGTGGAGGCGCCTTGGGGAAGTCCTTGTGTATCAGCCTCTATTCTCCATCTGCAAAATGGGAATAATAATAATAATGACCCACTCCATAATGGTGGGGAGGGTGAGCTATTTATTATTTATATCCCGCCCTTCTCCGAAGGCTCGGGCAGCTTACAAAAAAATAAAATAAATACAATATAAAAACATTTAGGGCGAATTCACACGTGCAGCAATTATCTGGATTTTTTAAAACTGGTTCTCAATAGTTCGCTGTTAACAAGTCCTGTTGCATTCACATGCATGCCATACCGTTTTTAAGTACAGCGAAATAATGCATTCAGACCTTCTTGTAGTGCGCGCTTACCCGGCTGCTCAGTGCGGTTCAATTACAGGAAGTGGCCTGTGGGGAGCCAGAAGGTTGCTACTTTGTAAACAATATTCTTTGAGATGGCTCTAAACATTCTCACAACACACAACCTTCCAGCCAACATGGATTTTTTTTCCTTGTATGTTTAGAAAGGGTTGGAAGGAATGGTCATTCTGAAGGGTAGAGTGCTTTTTATACTAGAGAAGCTGAGACCATCATGTGGTCTATTATTTGAATAGGGTGAACATGCACAACCCAGTTATGAGAATGTTCGGAGCCAACTCAAAGAACGTTGCTTGCAAGGTAGCAACCTTCTGCTTTATCTCGCAGTCCGATCGGAGGGGGTGCCCCCTGCTTTCCTGCACGGGACTTCTAGACTGGGGGGCGGGGGGGGATCAGGGAGTAAAGAGGGAGAGCCTGAGGCTGCTGGAAAGAAGCCCCTCGCATAGTGAGGCGCGCTGCTTCTCTCCCTGGTTTCTTTCCGGTATCCCGCTGCTGCTACTGCTGCAGCACTACGGCAGAGGCAGAGGCAGATGATTGAAAGGGACGGGAAGCATGGAGGGGAAGAACTTTTTTGGGGAGAAGCTGGCTGCAGCCTGCACCCAGCGAGGCAACTACAGGGCTCCAGCTGGTCTCACTGCTTCCGGTAGGGGCAGGAGTAAAACAGCGCACTTGGAAGCACGGTTGCATTCACATCAGAAAAGATTTCACACCAGTTAAAACCAGTACGATGTTGCTTTCACACTGCTGTTAAGTGCGGATTTATTGAAAACGGACAGCAAAAAGGTAGGTTTGAGTAGCTTTGAAAGTCGGATTTCTTTAGTGCGATATTGACCGCATTTAATCGAATTTATGTGTTCAGACATGCATGAAACATTCGTTTTTTTAAAAAATTCGCAAAAATCAGAACATCTGAATCCCCCCTTAAAATACAATCCCTCCTAAAATCCAACCCACTCCTGTCTTCCAATGACCTCACACCTAATCCCTGTCTCCCAACCCACCCTACCCGTGTCGTCCTCCAAATCCTGGTGGAATAACGAGGTCTTGCACTGCCGCTGGAAGGCGAGCAGATCCAGGTAGAAGCAGATCTCCGCTGGGAGGGAGTTCAATAGCAAAGGAGCGGCCACTGAGAATGCTGTCCTCATGGTGGCCATCCGTCTACAATGTAGGACCTCTAGGAAGGAGCCCCCGGCCAACCGCAGAGGCCACCCCAAGTCCTGTGAGATGAGGCAATCCCTCAAATAAGTGGGACCCAGACAGTTTAGGGCTTTATAGGTTTATAGCGAAGGGTGGGGGATGATTTTCCCCAGTGTTTCTGGGAGCGATCAAGAAAAGTTCCAAGAGAGCAATGCCAGGTCAAATAGATATGGGCCTTGGTCCTTCCAGTCACCTATGGTACTTACCATACTTAATCTAAAGAGAGATCCAACTTGTAGATCAGCTTCTGCTCCCAGGTCTTCACCACCTCTTCTCTTGAACTGGGACAGCTCTGTTATCACATGTTATCAGGGAAAGCCTGTAAGTCAGAATGAGAACCAAACTAAATCTCTTCCATGATTCTTCGTTGCAAGGAGAACCTTGACCAAGGAGATCTCTGCAGGAAGAGAAGGTTTGGCTGGAGAACAGAACAGCTTGGATAGCATTCTGGCTAGCATGTCTCGCAATCCCAGCTGTAAGTGCTTAGCTTTCCTCAGCTGTGTGCAGACTTGAAGTCATGATCGTTAATGAGAGGTAATCTGCGTCAATTAACACATGCCCCCAGGATGCATGTTGCCACTGTCCCAATTGCCCACGGAATTCACTGCTCAAGGAAATCTGACCTGTGGCTATTCCAGTGAGTCTCTGCTGGATAAGCCCATGGTTTAGGTGACGGATGTTGGATGCAGAGGCCTCCTTTGCCTCTATATGGTCTGGCTGGGCATTCAACAGCGAGACTGCCTACAGCCCCTATTGCAGTTATTAAAAATAGGTACCTAGCCTGGTGTGCTTGGATCGTCAGAGGAGTTTACAGAAGTGGTTCCCAATTTTTTTGGCCTGCATGGCCCCCCTTTTGAGACTGAAGTACAATCCCATGACACCCCTCCCCCCCACCTCAGACACGCAAATTATATTCAGGATTATTGGGATCATGACTCCATTGGGGATCCCTATCTACAGCTTGGGTCTTGCCGCACAGTAACTGATGTTGATGGTCTCCACTCTGCAGTGTGTGTGGTCTCTTTTTTTGTTTGTTTTTAAAATCACATCCTTGCCATCATGGTACCCTCCAGTATCTTAAGTACACATGCACACTGAAGATAAGGAATCCACAGACACAAAATTCAGAGCTGAAATGAGTGCCTGCCAAACCTCCAGCTAAATCCACTGAACATACCCAAACCAAAAGTGGTCATTTGGTTAACAGCAGACATTGGTTTATGTGGGTATCCGTTTTGGTTTTTTTGTGTTGGGTCTTCTGTAAAGGTGAAACGAGTACCTACAAAACGGTATAGCCAATTAATTTCCAGTACCCGAATCGAACTGACAGCATTGGGTACCATTCAATGTTGATGTCCAGAACTGATTTTTTTTTTTACTTCCGCCATCTATTTTTTTGTTTCCTGTCCCAGAAAACTATCTTCTGGTCCCGATTTTCCAGTTTTCCATCCTGATATGCCGGTCAATAATTGGAAACTCAAAGAATTGGTACTAGAAGCTACCTGTTGAGTTTGCAGGTACCCGACTGGTACCTGGGTAACCCACTGAGTGCCCAATGCAATACTTGAAAATGCCGATATTACCTGCGGGTACTGATGAAGTGTCCATTTTAGTTCAGTTACTTTGGTTACACGCTTTGGCACTATTGTGCATACAGAATTGCTGAACGTAAGGCTGTAACTCCTAAATACACCAAATCGATATGCCAGGGAGATTATTCAGGGACTCAAAGGTACCTGAAAATGCAAATAAAGGGTGTCGTCCTAAACCTGCCCTAACCAAAAGGTATGCGCAGGATGTGCGTGCAACCTGACCACATCCCCTGCATCACGAATGTGCGCGTGCACAGACCACATGACGTATGCAGAACTGCATGCAGCTTGGGCCAGTTTAGGATCAGCCCCACAATCGGAACCCAACTACCCATTTTGGCTCTTAAAAGAAACACCCAAAACATTCCTACTGTGTGCGTGTTAAAAAAATTTTTTTTTTTTTTAAAGAGGTGGGAAGGCAGGGAATATTTTTCAGGGGAAGATCAAATGGACCTCTTCCCTCCAGAAATATGTGCCCATCTTCCATCCCCTTCTCCCCCCCNCCCCCCCCCCCCCACCCCATGAAAGCCATGAGTCTAGGGTTTGCACTCTGCTTGGTGGAGCTGTAGCAGGCACAGACTAGAGTTCAAGGGCTAGCCTGTGCAGTTGCCAGAAAGCCCATTTTGCTCCTGCCGAGGGCTCCTGGACTCCGATCACTGCACTGAGGAAAACTGGAAGTTTTCAGGTTTTGAAAACTGCATATTGTCTGTATGCATGCTTGCGGTCACCGTAACTTCACCAGCTTAGCTTCATTTTAGAGCTTGTGGAATATTCCATTCTCCCTTTCCTATTCTATATTAATAGCCAGAGAGAAATTTCACTGCGGTGTGAGACTGATTTGTTGGATATTTGTGGATGGGAACAAGGATGCAAATGACTTCAGCTGATGCAAAAATGCATCCGTTAAGCTCTACGCATGGAGCTGGGAAGGCATTAGACAAACCCCTTTGCCTTGCTTTGAGTGTGATGTAGGGAAGTCCTAAGTCGGACACAGCTTATGACTAGGACAGTTTACATTTCTCTGTTTCTACTGGTATCTTTTTACTGTTCCTTCCTGCCCTGCTTATGACAGATGCCTAGTTATTTACAGGCTCCCATGGATCCTGTTTAGTTTACTCAGGGCAAAATCAACACTGGGCTGTTAGGGTTTGTTACTGGGTAGTTAAATAGTGACCGCTAAAGCTGAAATGGCTACCTGCAGAAATGAGTATTCCTGTCAAATTTCCAGTACTCAAATTGATTTGAAAATATCCAGTACTGACCAGTGCTCAGTTTTGACCTGATTTGATTACCCGATGTCCTGGAATGTCGACTTCCGGTCGTGACTTCATTGGTTTGCCTTCCCAATTTTTTTTGTTTTCCATCCCAGTTGACCTGTCGATTTAACCCGTTTTGGTGATCTCCGGGTACCCGATAAGTAACCATGGAGCCGGTCGAGGACCTGCTGCAGTAGTCGAGAATGCGCACGTTACCCACAGGCAGCAAACGAACTTCCCGTTTCAGCTCTAGGATGGCGTTGTGTGGGAAAGTGCCCTGCCGCCGATCTGAAGGGCATGAAAGTGCATGTGTTCACAGAGGAATTTTGTAGAGGAATTTGGTATCTTGTGCTTTAATCAGAGAGATTAGAATAAACCAGGGGCAGGGAACCTCAGGCTCAGGGGCTAAATGCAGTCAGCAACTAGCTGGTTTTTTTTTTGGCTTTTTAAAATTAATTTTGCCCATTTCCTATTTCTGCATCTGCCCCCTGGATTAAATTCCTACCCTCAAGCACTGAAAAACTGAGCTCAGGTTAAGGGAGCAGAAATGAGGACGTGCACACAAGGACAGGAGAGGGATCCATGGCAGAGGATCTCTGGAGCCACCTCTTCCTTTCCCCACCCTTTAAGCACACCCGTTCCCAACTTCCGTGCAGCCCTCCGAGTTTGCACTCCTTTTCAAAGTGGCCCCTGGGCCGGAAAAGGTTCTCCACTCATGAGCTGAGCTATGCAGGACCTTACTTCTTCTCCCCACCTCCTTTCCGAAGCCATTGAACCCTAGTGGTACCTCCCTACCCAGGTAGGTTTGGGGAGTGTGTAACCTCGTATTGTTGGGAGCAGGGAGTGAACAACAGGGAATGGAATGCCCCACAGTGACCTGTTGGATTCATCAGGCAACTGAGATTGGCCACTGTTGGAGACAGGATGCTGGGCTTGATGGACCATTGGTCTGACCCAGTACGGCACTTACGTCCTCCCTCCCTCTTGCTTTATGGTTTGACCTGATGTTACACTTCCTGTCAGTTGGGTAAGGAGAAATCTCAGTCGGTAACATCCAAGCCAGCTTTGGCCAGGCCCTTCAAGGAGCTGCTAATGTGCATTGTGAAGTTGCAGGAGCCATCTCCTCTCATCCAGCAGAGTCTGGACAGTTGTTCCCATGCAGGAAACGGGCAAAACCAGAACACAGGCTGTAGAAGAAATGGCGAGGAAAAAATAATCTCTGGTTCCCTTTCTCAAAAACAAAAAATTCTTGCATTCCCATCTTCCACCCCACCAAGTAAGACAGCTTCTGTCATGAGCGAGGGGAAATAGAGAGAGCAAAGTAAAGTCCAATGGGGGTTATATATTTAAATGTGGATCACATCCTATCTCAGGAGCCCAAGGCAGGTTAACATCCATATTTTAAACTGCACAAAGAAAACCAACTAAAATGCCCTATCCACAAACCCTATCCCTGCCTTCCAGGTGCCTGGCCAAACAAAGGTCTTCCATTGCCTCCAGAAGATGGACAGTCTTGGGCTTAGATGAACCTCCAAGGGGAGGGAGTTCCATAACTGTAGGGCAGCTACCGAGGATGCCTCTCTACATGCCCTTGTTCTACGAACTTGATGGGCAGAAGATGCCTGCAAGAGGGTACTCCTGGTTACCTCTGAGGACAATCTGGGTCTGTCCCAGAGGCAGTGGACTCTGCTTGGAGGATGTGATGAGAAATAAGGGAGGAGGTGGATTTTCAGATATGTGGGGCCCGGCCCCACATATCTGAGGTTTAGAAGTCATAATCGGCACCTTGAATAGTGCCTGCAAAGCTAATGATAGCCGGTGCGCACACTGGCGCACTGGTGTAATGTGCTCCTGGTAACCCATCGCCCAACAGAAGGTGTCCTGCCACATTCTATACCAACTACTGCTTCTTGATTGGTTGGAAACAGATGTGATGTCCGTGTGGCGGTGGCCCAAACCAACCCAGGTAGGGAAGCCGCAGCGGACACGGTCTAGACTGGGTCAGGCCACCCATCAAACGTGCCCAGATTGACTGCTTTATAATCTGTTCTAGTATTTTTCCAGGTATCGATGTCAGGCTGACCAGCCTATAGTTTCCTGGATCCTCCCCCTCCCCCTCCTTTTTGAAGTTGGGGACATTTGCCCATCTCCGGTCTTCCAGCACCTCACCCGTTCTCCAAGAGTTGTCCAAGATGATAGAGATTTTGAGAGTAAATCAGCAAGTTCCTTCAGTACCTTAGGGTGCAATTCATCCAGCCCAGAAGACTTGAACTCCTTTAGAGTAGCTAGGTAAGTCAAAAGCTGACCGATGCAGTGCTGCTCAGAGGTGAAACAAGTACCTGAAAAAATGGGTAAACCTGTCAAAGTGCAGTACCGAGCCCAATAATACCGGGTACTCATTAGTACTGGATTATTTATTTATTTTTATTTCACACATTTCTAACCCGCCCATCCTGCCACAGGCAGCTCTGGGCGACGCCCAATGGATGACCGGTTGTAGTACAATACTATCATTTGTCCCGATTTTTTATTTCTGGTATCGATCTTTCAACTTCCTCTTATTTATTTATTTGTTTACTTACCATCCCGATTCCTGTACCCACATCCCTGTGAGCTCACTCTTCTGCGTTTGACGGTAAAAATGGGATCCACGGGCGGGAGCCAGAAATTGTAAAAGGGTGAAATAAATTAAAAACAAACCAGCCAGTATGTTTCCTCGTTGCGTGAGCACAGGGGAATGGTCTGTATTTGACGGAAACCGCTTTTTGCTGTGATTGCTTGATTCGGTGCTACTGAAGAACTGTCTGTAGTAGACATGGTCAGGGCCAGAGACTGGCTGCAGCTCATTTGCCATGACCTTGCACCACTGCTTTAAGCAAAATGGTGGCTTGTTGCATAGATGGCGGAAGACCGGTTGCGGACTATAGCTGAAACAAGTAACTGCTACTATCTGGCATGGTAACTGGTCGGATACCAACTAGTTTATGGTTGTCTTATTTTATTGTTGAATTGTTGTTGTTTTTTAATTGAATTGGAATGTTTAAAGTGTATTATATGTATTGTTGTTAGCCGCTTTAGGTCGCCTGTGGCGGGAGAAAGCGGGATATAAGTTTTGAAAATAAATAAATAAATACCGATAGCATCTGATTTAGCATTCAGTGGTTTTCCAGTTAACTCGATTGCCCTTTACTACATTACCGGTTTTTAACGCCATTCCTTTGTCTAGACTGGTCAGGCTATGTGGTAAGGTAAGCAACAATGCAGTAAGTGGCAAACTGGCAATATCTGGTATTTTGTTTTGGTGGTCAGCCTGTGTGGTTACCAGATCATTGCCCGATAACTGCCAAGCTAGTGAGAATGCCAGATATCATCCAGCAGTAGGTTGAGGTTGTTTTTTTACTATCCGTTTCCGCTCTACAGCTGATGCAAGTACCTCTGAAAGCCCAAGTAAGCCCATCGGATATATTTTTGAGTAGTCTGTTGAGTAGCTAAATAAAATCTGTGACTGACTAGAATTTGGGCAGTGGGAGCAGTAAGGTAGGACCAATGCGTGGCAGAGCTGAGTTCCTCCATGTCAGCAGCCAAGAGGTTCAGTTAAAGCAAAGACGAGTGTTATTTTTGTAGACCCCTGGTTGAACTTCTCTCAAGCCCAAGAAAGACTCAAGAAGACCACAAATGAGTGGAGCAAAGGTGGTCTTGGACATTGGTTGAAGCTGGGTAGATTGCCTAGCTCCCAGTGTCCCGTCACGGTCTGTGTGGTTGGCTGGTGGGGGGGCACCCTCCTGGAGACTTCAGTTTTTTGCCAGGTCTCAATTATGAGGAGGGCAGTCTTGGCCATTCACCTGTGCTATGGAACTCCCTCCCTCAGGAGGTCCACCTGTGTTCAAGCCTGGTGGCCTTCCGTAGGCAACATAAGACCATCTTGTTTTGTTGGGCATTTGGGGGGTTGTTGGATTTTGTGGGGGTAGGATTTAGGCAGTGGGTGTGAGGGAGGATGGGTAGGGGTTTATTTTTGTGTGTGTGATATGGGTGGGGTTTTCTTTATGTGAGTCACCCTGAGCCTTTTAAGGGAAGGGCGGGATATAAATAAATAAATTAAATAAAATGTTTCATACCTGAAGTACAAGGTTCTACCAAAGTCTGTATGGAATATGGTAAATAGTAACAGGCATCCCTCAGCCTTGTCTAACTTCCATTGACGCTTCAGGTCCAAGGAAGGCAGTCTTTGAAAAATGCGAGTGTGAGCAGTTGGTGCCAGATGAAAATGTGTTCTTAATATCGTCAAGAGCGGGGACTCTCTTGACGATACCTTCTACCCACAAGCTGGATTTGTTTGGTTTTGTTGTTAGTTTATTTGGCCCTTATACAATTCCAGACACTGGTCTGTGGATCCAGTTTTTACCCTGAAGTGTCGAAGAGTTCCTCCCCCCACCCCCCTTTGAAGATAATGGGAATTTTTTTCCCCATTGAAGTCTATGAGAAACCAAACTCATTCATTTCAGTGGGCAATGTAAGGTGTATTGGTTCTTGTGCCAGAATTGGACTAATCCGAAGCAATACAAATTGGGCGAATCGGATTAATCAGATTCCAATTTTCCCATCCCTAGAAGCAATTGAAGTTGGCTGCTGTAAGCAACAGGATGTTGGCCAAGGTAGACCATGGGTCTGACCCAGTGTGTCACTGTTTTGTTTTTTTTATAGCAAAGATGGAGAAAAGTTGTGCTGTAGTGCAGGGAAGGGTAGAACAAGAGGGAATGGACTCCCGTTGCAGTAGGGGTAGTTTTGGGTTAATTAAGGAACACTTTTTATAATTGTATTAGACAATTAGTTGTCTAAAGAAGTTGTGGAATCTGTTTGTAAGAACCATCTGGACTTTCTGTGATGCTGTGAATGAAGAGCCGGCGTGGCGAACCTTGGACCCGGGGCACAAATGTGTCCCATGGCAAGTTTTTACATGGCCCCTTTCCACTTCCTGGATCTGGCTCTTGGATCCAGTTTTTACCTCCAATCACTGGAAAAACTCAGCTCCAGAGTAAAGGAGCAAAGATGAGGGCGTGGATACAAGGAGAGCTGTTAGCCAGGTAGGTTGGGGGCCACAACCTCTGATTGTCGGGAGCTGGAAGTGAACAGAATGGAATGTATTACCCCATTATGACCTGTTGGGTACTACTTCCAAGTGACCGAGATCGGCCGCTGTTGGAGACTGGATGCTGAGCTTGATGGACCATTGCTCTGACCCAGTATGGCACTTATCAAACCGGGATCACCAAACACTACACAAACAAGTTATATTGCACTGTCTTTGTAAACCTTTTTCTCCCCCTGACGCTGGAAAGATTCTGTCCTTTCAGAATAGTGGAAAGTATTATGCTAACTTTCTTCCCCCCCCCCGCCCCTCCCTTTCATATTTCATTTCCCTATCCTTCCCAGTTCCTCCTCCTCCTTGTTTAGACCCTGCCTCTCCCTGACCCCAGACCTGGTTTCGATTGTTATTAGGTGACTCTCGGTCACCAGTTTGCGGCTTCTCAAATGCCACCTTTCCCAAGCGTCGGAAAACGCGGAGGATGGCTGTTTTCCTTGGCAAAGGACAGAGTTGGAATTACCTGATCTTTTCCATACAGTG
Organism: Sphenodon punctatus; assembly: GCA_003113815.1. NCBI lineage: Eukaryota > Metazoa > Chordata > Lepidosauria > Sphenodontia > Sphenodontidae > Sphenodon > Sphenodon punctatus. The sequence continues at coordinate 1,664,647 of QEPC01009911.1, read as the reverse complement.
CTCTTATTTATCAATACTAAACAGCTGGCGCCGCAAGCATTTAGAGCATGCAGAGAACATATTAATCAATGATGGAAAGCTTAGACCGCAGTGGATCTGTAATATGTCCTAACTTTAAAGGAGACCCATTAGGATGGGTGAGAGATTGGACACTTACTGGCAGCAGCTTTCTTCAGCATGTTCACCACCAGTGCAGCTGGACAGGACCACACGGGCTGAAACCGGTATCTGGGGGGGGAGGGGGGGAACCATGGGAATTCCCATGGGAACTTGTGGTATCTGTTACCATCTTGATCAACTCTGAAACGGAACCATGTCCAGTACCTTCCCAGTCAGTTACCCATTTCCCATCTTACCATTATTGTATTTTTTCAGTATCCCAGGTACAGGTTTACAGGTTTTCCACTTCTTGCCCTTTTCCGTTCTCATAAAACCCATCCTTTCCATCTGGTTTGAATTCTGTACCTCATTGTCATTCGTTGGCTTGAATGTCCATTTTTAAAACCTGCAAACCAGTTGCATGTTGGTCGACTGACAGATGAAAACACGGAAATAAAATAGAAGCTAGATAACCTCCAAATGGAATGGTAGCAAAGTCAGTAAATCCGAAGGATACTACCTGGTATTTTGGAAAGTTGACTGCCTGTATCAGTATGTAATGACTGGGCACCTAACAGTGTTCCCCAAAATTCAGGAATTACCTGCAGGTACAGATTTTGCTAGCCGTGCCAGCTTTAGACTACATTCTAGGATGGTCCCACCAAGATCTCGAAGTACACTGACCTGTAGTGGGCCCCAGGGTATGAGAGAGCCACCATGGTCTTAGATTGTACTGACCCATAATGGGTCCCAGGCTAGGAGGGGTTTCACTAGGGTCTCTGAAACTAGGGCTGAGACAGAACTGAAGTCTCAAATCTGAGAATCAAAATTTGTGATTCATTTTTGGAAATGAATCTGATCAATTTATTGAAGTTGCAAAACAAATTGTTTCATCTCTCTTGGTTAAGCCAGTATAGAGCTTGGTGGATAAGGTGTCAGCCTTACAGCTGGGGGGCCGGAGTTCGAATTCTATTTGTGGCCATGAAGTTACTAGGTGGCCTTGGGCAAGCCACTATCTCCCAGCCTCTGTTCTTTGTTTATAAATGAGAACAACAATGACCTACCTCACAGGGTTGTTGGCAGGGCCAGTCTTACCGCGGGGCGGTTAGGAGCAGCCGCCCAGGTCTAGGGATGGGTGAACGTGGTTCGAATGTTCGGAGTTTGGACCGAACTCTGTCTGTTCGGACATCCGAACCGAACGGCCGAACTGAACTCTCGAATGACCGAACAGGGGGCGGGAAAAACGTCTTTTCAGGGGCAAAAATTTGGTTTCGGTTTCGGTATCGATAGCGCTATTTTTGAATGTTTGGCCAAGTTTGGCCAAACCGAACTCAGCTGAACCGAACCATCGAACCCGAACTTGGGTTTCGATCCGAACGTCTGAACATCCGAACCGCGTTCTGTTCGCCCATCCCTACCCAGGTCCCCGCGCTTGGGGGGGTGGGCGTGGGTTTGCGGTTTGTTGTTTTTTTAAAATCGGGTCAGGCAGGGGGGGCAGCAGGAGTGAGGGAGAGGCAGAGGCCCCACCTCTCCCACACTCCATGCCCTTCCCTCCACTGCCAGCACAGTCTCTGCCAGGACGAATGAGAGGCAGAGGCCCTGTTCCCCTGGCCGAGAGACTGAAAGGCACTGGGTGGGGGGGCGAGTGAGGAAGAAGCGGGGCCTCTTCTTCCCTCACTTCCGGTGGAAGCGAGGGAGAAGAAGACCGAGGCCCTGCTTCTCCCTCACGCCACTGGCCTCCTCTGCTGCCCGCCTGGCTGTTTCAGTCAGGGGAACTGAGGGAGAGGCGGGGCCTCTGCCTCTCCCTCATTCCCCTTGACTGAGAGACTGTGCCAGCCAGTGGAGGGGGGAGCAGTGCGGGACCCAGGCCAGAGACGGCAGTGGCAACGATGGCGGTACCACCAGCAGATCAGGTAAGTGATACGGTCAGAATCTGTATGGCAGCTCAAGCTTGGGGATGGGTGGAGGGGAGTGCCCCTCCGCCCATCCCAAGCCTGGGTAGTGAGCCGCCTGTGGACCAGGGAGTGCCCGTAGGCCCGCCAAAGCCACCAGAAGAAGGTATAGGGCCCCACACTTCTCTTCCCCCCCCCCCCCCGGGTTCGCTTACGGTAAGACCGGCCCTGGTTGTTGGGAGGGTGAACTAGTCAAGGACTGCAAAGCACTTTGAACATGGAAAGTGCTGTATTATAAATTGTCATATTATTCCCACTGCATTTATTTAGGCCACTGTCTGAGACAGGATGCTGGGCTCGATGGACCATTGGTCTCACTCAATATGGCACTCCTTACGTTCTTATGATCCACAACCACGTACTCCAGAATAGTCCCATTGAGGCCATGTGACAGGGGTGGGCAAAGTTTCCTAATCCCGAGAGCCACATCCATTTAGCACAACGGGTCCAAAGAGACATATGTGACTCTAGAGCCACAGTTTGCCCGCTTCTGCCATATGACTTTCTATGGGGGTTCTCCAGAGTGAGCGGTTTGTGGATTGTAGCTTTTAATTATTTGTTGACTTTGGTATTCAGTATTTTGGCTCTTCCTTCCTGTGTTGGTCATAAGAACATAAGTAGTGCCATACGGAGTCAAGCCAATGGTCCAGCATCCCGTCCTCCGACAGTGGCCAATCTCAATCGCATGGGAGAAGAACCGATGGTCACAATGGCAATCCGTTCCCTGTTCACTCCTAGCTCTTGACCAGCTATACTACCGGCCTTGGCAACGTCCTCTGGTAACAAATTCCATATGTTAATTCTGCGTTGAGTGAAAAACTACTTTCTTTTATTTGTTTTAAATCTGCCGGCAGCTAGTTTCCTGGAGTGTCCCCTAGTTCTAGTACTATTTGAGAGGGTAAATAACCATTCCCTAGCTACTCGTTTCACTCCACTCAAGATTTTATATTCTATCATGTCCCCTCTATGGCTGCTTTCAGACATCCCGCTCCCCCCCCCCCCCCGGGGCACATATTCTGGCTGTGGGAGGGAATGCGCAGCCAGGATATGTGTGAGGTGCCGCCGGTCTGAACTCTTCCCCTCCCCGACCCACCATGGCTTTGCCAGCAAACATCTGCAGAGATACAGAGCAAGATTTGCAAACAGCCTATGCAATCCGCCCTACGCGGCTGTGCTGCATGCGAGGCGCCATGTGTGCATCTGAGCGTGTGTGTTCTGGCTGTATGCCGCGCTTCAGGGAGGCGGAAGCAGGCCGCTGAATTGTCCCCAAAGTCTTTCCCAAGTAGAACTCAGATGAGTACCCTCAAAAATAAATATGCTTGCTGAAATTGTGGTACTAAACCTGTCTTGGTAACGCCAAATATTCATTGGTACCCAACTTGTACCTGACTGGCACATTGGGTACCCTGTTTACCGGTACTGAATTTTCATCTTCTAATACTAATTTTCTTTTTTTAAAAACTGTCTTGATTCCTTTACCAATTTACCATTTTATCAATTGATGAAATAGTACATCCATTGGTAACTTGATAATGTTAACACTCCATATTTTTGAGTAATTGGATGCTCGGCTTGGTATTCCAGCATTGTCCAGGCACCCGATAGACTACACAAAAATATGGGTATTAGTTACCCATGGGTAGCAAATGTATTGCTGGTTTTGGCTCCCGTCCCGAGCCACGCAGCCCATATTGTTTCGACTTCTGCAAGTAACCCTCTCCTCATCTTTTTCCTGTTGAACTTAGACTGTGCTTTCATAATTCTCTGGCAACCGTTCAGGAAGCTGAAGTCCTTGGAAACATCGACTCAGTGGGAAGCAGGTGATGCGAAGTCACCATGAGTAAGGCTGCTGCAGCAGCTCGGGAAACATTGGCTTTCCGATGTCTATAAATATCAAACTACTTGGGCACGCAATCGCCCTTCTCCTACTATTGCCTCTTTCGTTGAGCGTCTCCTTTTTCACTGCCCAGCGGATGGATATATTTTCGGTGGGGCGATTCCTCCTTTTCTCCAGCGTTATGGGAAACAGGAGACGAGTCCACCAAGAGCGTTAAGAGAAGCAGATAAACCCCAGGAAACCGCTGTGTCCAAGTGTGAGTCATCCCGCGAGCTGATTTGAAAGGACAGCTGTGCTAACATTGACTAAGATGCCTATTAAAAAATATTGGCAGCTGGAGGAGAAGGATCACTCACTATTTGATCATTCATTTTGAAAATTAGCAAAACAATCCAAGGGAGATTTTGAATAATATTTTTGTGTCAAGACAAAGGCTGTTGTTTTTTTACTGGGAGGGGAAAAAAAACCCCAACTATCTCTTTATTTTACTCAGACGTCCTTCAATGGCATTGATTTTTAACCCTACTCCTATCCCAGATACATTCCCTCTAGTAGTGAAAGGGATATGCAGTTTTATTGAGTGATTTATTTTGTTTGGATTTTTGGCCCAGCCTCCCCTGATGGCTCAGGATGGATATTACACACGCACACACATATATTAATATCTAAATAGAATATATTAATTTCAATTTATTATCTCACCCTATATGAGGACTGTGGGCAGGTTACGAGACACGAAATCACAGCTTAAAATCCCTCAATGGAAACCTCCCCAAGCCTTTATCCCTAAACCTCTCCAAGCCCTATTCCAGCCTGCCCAAATAGAAAAGTCTTACCTGGGGGAAGCTGATCAAGCTTAGGTCGCTTTTAAACTAGGTGCTGAAAAGCGCCTCCTGAGCCCCGCGTTGAGAGGAAAGCCGCGCGGGGAGTGTTGGCACGCTTCCCGCGCTGCCGGAAGTGATGGGCTCCCTGTTGCCGGCAGCGGCGGCTGGAGATACGGTGCTTTGAAGAGGTGCGGTCTGAAAGCCTGAAAAGTGAGGCAGTCAGTAGTCACAGGTAATACCTGCATTTTTCGGGCACCCCATTGGACATCGGACGAGTTACCCAGCCACACATCAGGTGGCCAGATGCGCACACACCCCAAAATCAAGCCCAGAAATACACTTTCCCCACATTTTCCAGGACTTCCCAGGATGCCAATCCCAAGCCTGGCTTGACTCCAGCCTGAACTTGTGCTCCCTGGGCTGACTCGCCAAGCTGGCTGTTTTTCCTGGTGGTTGCTCAGTTGAGCTGGATGGACTCTTCCTTCTTGAGTTTTCTGAGTGGGGGTGGGGGGAGCAAGGAGGCCGCCCTTGGTGAACATGCCTGACTGAAGGCATTGTGTGCATGCATGACTTGCACATAGGGCTGAAGCAGCAACTCCTTTTTCCGCGCCGCTATTTCATTCTCCAATTTCGGAATTGCCTGCGACTTTTTGCAGCTTCTCTGCCGGCGTTCTGCTAATTCTTCCGGCATTCCGCTAATTCGGAAACTGTTGCAACAGTCTCTGAAACTGTTGGAACAAACATTGTTCCGCTACTACTTAGTTTCGATCTTCCACAATTTCTGCCAGCACTGTCAGAACAAACATTGTTCTGCTATTTTTGCAACAGGTGGAAGTAGCGGAATGAAAGTAGTAGAACGGCAGAAGTAACAATGACAGAAGTAACTGAATGAAAGTAATGGAATGAACCATGCCGCTCATTGCAGAAGAGCTTTTTCCATGGGAAAAAGCTTCCGTAGCAGCTTGCTGTTTCAGCCCTACTTGCGCACAATGTGCCCGCACCCCCACTGTGGGGAGTGTAGCATACCGTGTGCCCATTGATTTTCTGTCTGGAAGCTGCACAGGCCAGGGCTTGGCTCCTGCCCTCGTCCACACTCCCCCATACTGACTCACCCTCCTGGTCTCTAAATGTCATGCAGCTTCCATCTGGAAAATCAATGGGCGCATGGCACACCACAGTCCCTATAGTTGAGTGCGCGTGGGTTGTGCATGGGTCATGTGTGCAATGTCTTCAGGCAGGTGCGCCAAGAGAGGCCTCCTGGCTTTCCCCTCAGCTCAGAAAAGCTGAGTGCTGGCCAGGAGGAGGAGTGGCGGGTGGGGGTGTCAGTCCGGCGCCCATTGCACTGAATAGGTTTGGTTTTCCATTGACTTCAATAGGAAGTTTTCCCACTGAAGTCAATGGGGGGAAAATACAACCTGCTTCTGATTCAGACAAGATTAAAATACGATTATACTCAATATGATACCAATTTTGATCTGATGCCAATTTCCCCTCCATGAAAGTTGGCATTCTGGGAGGTCAGGCAGCCCGTCGAGTTGCTTTGCCGGGTTGCCTGTTTTTACAGGTGCCTGGTAGCAGCTCTAGTGTTGCTTTGCCTTCAGAAGATGCCCGGGTTTTGGCGAAAGGAAGTTTCAGAGCTGCGGAGCGGTGACCAAACAATGATTAGGGTGTTGGTTTCCAAAGACGACTGTCCGTATTCATATTTGTTGCTCTTGAGAAATGAGTCGCTTCGGTAGTTCCTAGAATTGCCAAACTGGAGACTTGGAAGGTGCCTCCAGGTTCATCTAGTCTAGGCAGGATACCTTACAGCTAAGGTATCCCTGACAGATGTCTACTGAATCTTTTCTTGCAAACATTCAGGGAAGAAGATTCCAGGTCCTCCTTAAGCACCCCATTCCACTGCTGAACGGTTCTAACTAGAATTGTGCAATTTGTTTTCATAATTTTAATTACCAAATGAATGAAGCCTCTATTTTATTAATTAAGATACAGAAACAGATAACGGTAATGAAAATCAACCAAAAAGTGTCAATTTTTGTTTATCTATCATGGTCCAGTGACCATTTTGTGCATGCAGTGATTTTAAAATTTATTTGTATTTATTATTTTTAAGAAAATAAAACAAACCACCCCGAAAAAAATGAATCCGGTAGGGGTCATTTATGAACCCTCCCAAAAACAAAGTTTTTTTTGTAAACAAAAATGAAAACAGATATGTGCCTGATGCATACTCTTACTTATCTCTCTCACACTCTTAACAACTCTGCGAGGTAAGCTGTTGGTGTTCCCATTTATCAGATGGGGAACCAAGACTAAGAGATTGTGGTTAGCGCAAGTCTTTCCCCCTCTGTCCCCAAAGAGTTCATGGATATAAGGGTCTGCCTAACTGAGTCGGACCAATGGTCCATCTTAGTCCAGTATTGTCACAACCTGACATGGCAGTAAGGTTCCGAATCTGGCTCTCCAGGGTCTTGAGCAGAGGCCTCATCCAGGTGTGCTACCCGAGATCCTGGGTGAGGATCAATTTGAATTCAAATACAGCAGATTGTTGAAATATAGGGTTCCCTTCAACTCTATGGAAAATATGGCCCTCAATGACAGATGAAAAGGGTCTCGGAAATTCTTCTACCTACCGGTGCCAGAACGTGAGACCCTCCCACGCCTGCACCTCCCAGCCTCATCTCTCTTAGGGTTTATTGTTTCAGCTGCAAAGACCCTCTTGCCCCTCTTTGGCCAGGTGATCTAAAGATCTGATTGACTTGTCGATTTTGATATCTTGCCCCATACTTCTAATGGTTGACAGCCAGTCAGCAAAATGTTAAGAGCTCCCACTACATAAAGCTAATGGCGCCATGATGGTTCTTGTGGGAACCCAATGTAAGATGATCCCTTAACCAGTGCCAAGGCCTACTGGCTAAGTTGTTGTCCGGCAGACTGACAAAACGAAGATTTGTTTTTTTTTAATTCTAGGAAACTTCTCTCTTAATGGTTTAAACACCTCTGTAGTTTTGTGGTTGGCTCTGGAGGAAAATTGTTAAAAGGAGCACAGCTTGTGTCTTGAGCCTTAGAACTGGAATCGTTTTTCTCCTCTTGTGTATATAAAGAAGTAAATTTTGTCTCTGTGATACATCCTTGGCTGAACATGAGTCAGGAGAGCTGGCTTTCCATTTGAGGCAATCATAATAATCCTGTCCTTTTAATCCATGACGTTGGTCCTGGAGTTGGGTATTCTAACGCTTTCAAGGCTTGGCTAGAGATATCCCTGACCTACTTCAACCCAGGGTGCTATCAGGACAAGTGTCAGGAAGAAAACAGGATTGTTAGTTGCTGCCTTCATCCTATGCCAAACACCTGCAGCTCTCCACAGAAATGAACCCTCAAGAATCCTTTCCCATACGCTCTGTTTTAGAGAAAACAGATTTGTTTGAGAGAACAGCTCATGTCATCCGTTCTAGAAAGCCGAGAGGAAAAGGCGGCCATATCTAGAGCCGAAGCAGGTACTTAATTTGGTACCAGTTGGTAATATACCTACTTTTATTAGCACAGAGTTGGGTATTCGGGAGGCTTGATCAGCAATCCGGTAATTACCGCATTGGGTCATAATTGGATACTGACTGGTACCTGATATTTTCAAGTGGATTGAAGTACCGTACGTTTAATGGATATACTCATTTTTGTGGGTACTTGTTCCAGTTCTAGCCACATCCTTAGTTGTTGTCAACCAACGCAGCCTTTTTTGAAGGTGGTGCTTAACAGGGCTGAAACGGAATTTTTGGGAGGAATATCCTATTCCATGGAGCTGCCCAATCTCCTCTGTGCCTGAAGTGTAATCCTGTTTCACTGGACTTCCATTGTGGTTTTTCCTGTTTATTTTGGTGTTTTGGAATCTCAGTTTAGTCACTTTGGGGCTTTCAATGTTTTCATGTTGGCTGTTGCTCACATACTGTAGCTAATTAGGGAAGTTTCCTACCCAGTCCCCTGTTTCTCACCGGAGGGAGTCTTCCCTCAGTCAGGCAACCCAGAGCACACACCACCTTCCATCCCTCACAATTCACCCAGCCCAGCATTGCCCTCTCCCCAAACATAAATCCCCCTGTAAAATACAATAAAATACAATGTGTGTATAGTGAAAACTAACGATCTTTCTTGTGACTTGACATCCCCATCCCCACCCCTCTGGCGCTTATGTCATTTTGATAGATCACGGCCGTAGCAATATATTTTGACCCATTACCCTCAAAAAAATTCATTTTAGATGAAAGCAGTGTGTTCTGAAAAAAATATATGAAAAAAACAAAAATTCAGGCCTACTGGACAAGTTGTTATACTGGGCTTCAACTGAGCAACTTGAATGGAGCGCCAGTATTGCAGCGATACATCACAGTAGAGAAATGGTTGGCAGCCAGGGCTGGCCCCAGGCATGTGCCACATGTGCGGCTGCATGGCCAGCTGGGGCCCCACCCTTGCTTGGCTGGGAGGCAGGCTGCAGCCAGCTTCTCGCCCAATAAGTTCTTCTGCCTCCCCTCCCTGGCTCCGGTCCCCATCCCTCACCTGCCTCTGCCTGCTAGTAGTGCAGCAGAAGGGGGAGACCCAATTGGACTGGGAGATAAAGCTGTTTGCTTATAAACAACTCCTCCCCATGTGAGTGATCAGAAGGTTGTTGACTTGTAAAGAAGGTTCTTTGAGAGAGCTCCCAACATTCTGGGTTCTGCATGCGCCACCTGTTCAAATAATAGACCATGTGATGGTCTCGAGCTCCTCTAGTATAAAAAGCAATCTCCCCCCTCATAATGACAGTTCCTTCCAACCCTTTCTAGGAATATAAGAAAATTCCATGCGGGGCTGGAAGAGTGGGTGTTGTAAGAATGTTAGGAACCATCTCGAAGAACCTTGTTTACAAGACAGCAACCTTCTGTTCTTCTTCGAGTAGCTCCTCACAGGCCATTTTTACATGGCTCCGCCAGGTGGGGGTCCTTGGGCGGGGCATGCAGACTGCCACACACGCATCCCCACTCACCCCCCACTCATCCGCACCCATGGAGTAACCGCTGTTTTCCCCAGTAGCTCCGTGCATGGGGACGAGTGGGGATGTGTATTAGGTGGGCACGTGCACACACCCCTCCTCACCATGGGCACATGTGCCACGTCATTCACAAGGGGCTCCCCCACCCATGAACATGCAGAAATCTGCGTGTTCATGGCTGGGAGAAGCCCATATAAAAAGGGCCACATTCTCACAACTGTCTTACTTATACTATCTTAGGTAGGAATTTAGGATGTAAAGCAATATCTATTCTGTCTTGGAAAATAAATCTGCAAATATGGTTCTGAGATTATTATTTCACTAACACTTCTTAATGAAGTTATTGCCAACAGGAATACTGTCTTCAACCCCCCACCCCATAACCAGTTCATTCGCACCCACCATATAATCAATTCACGCTGCCCCGGGGGTGCAAATGAACTGGTTATGGGTGAGGGGCAGTGTGAATTGATTATATAGGGGGAGGGGGTGCAAATGAACTGGTTATGGGGCAATATGTCTCTTTTCATGGCATAATGCACTTAATAGGCTGGCTGCATTTTGGATGTCTTGTGTGTTTGATAGGAGCGCCTCTCGACCGGTCGCACCGTGAGTGTGCACAAGGCACAGGTGGCACCAAGAAGTAACTGGCCCTGGAGGCCAGGTTGGCTAAGCTCACCCCCTCCCCCAGTAAGGCAGCAGATGCAGTCAGCCTCTCTGTGCCTGCCACACTGCCCGCCTGGCTGCCTCTGCAGTGGAACCGCTCCTGGGGAGTGGTCGTAGACGCTCGTCTGGGGAGGTGGGGAGAAGCATGGGGAGGCCATGCTTCTCCATAGCTGTTTGGAGGGATGGAAAATGGGAATCCTTCCTGTCCAGAGGGAGTAAATTTTATGTAAATGTACAGTGTTGCATACTCAGGTGGGGCCTAATTATGCAAATTAAGCCCCACACCATGACTTCGCACATGGCCTCACAAACCCTGGGGCCGGCCCTGTTGGCAGCAGCTGCTTGGGCTATGGGCGATGGTCAAAGCTTGATGGTAAGACTAGGCCTGAAATGGGAAACCTTGGTGAGTGCTGCTTCTGTAAGAAGCAGGGCATTCACTGAGATTCTTGCAACATGGAAACGTACCGTTTTTCCTGTCCTTGCCATTTCCTGCTATTTTTTGCAAGTTGTATGGGACTGTTACAGGCCAGTCCCATGCCCCGTGTGTGCCCTGCTCACACTTCCAGGGGCTGTGGAGATGAAAACTTGCTGGGAAAGTGCTGGAAATTGCCATAAAAGTGCTGCAGAACCACCATAAAACGGTTGTAAAATTCCTGGAAAGTGACAGTCCCAGAAAATGACACACATGATTAAAAGTGATGAAGATAATTAAAAGTGATGAAAATTACAAATAAAATGGCTGAAGCACAGAATCACCGGAAACGGACGAAATACTGACAGACACTTGCAAGCATTCCTGAAAGGTCAGTATTTCCTTTCGGAATAAGAACATGTCCTCTCATTTCAACCCTAGTAAGGGCCTGATTTTAACCTTGCATAGTATCATAGGGATGGAAGGGACCTCAGGATCATCTGGTCAAACCCCTGCTGGATGCCTCTACCTACAGCATCGCAGACAGATTCTTGTCGAGACGATTCTTGGAAATGTCCAAGGAAGGAGACTTGACAACTCCCCAAAGCCACCTGTTCTATTGCCCAAATTAGTTGAGAGGCTTTCCCTAATGTTTCACCAAAATCTTCCTTACAGCAACTTGAGGTTTTCCCTAATGTTTCACCAAAATCTTCCTTACAGCAGCTTGAGCCCATCATTCCCCTTTGTTCTATATTTTGTGACAGTGGGGAAGAAATATTCACCATCTTTTTTGTGGCATCTTCTTAGTTATTTGAAACATGCTCATGTGTTTTCTCCCTTAGTCTTCATTTCTCTAGGCTAAACCACTGTGATTGGGGCCCCAAGGGCGCCGGTTCAAGTCCAGGTCCTTATACAAGTGAGTAAAGCAGTAACTAAGGCTGTTTTAAAATGGGCACTGCTGGGGGCAGGTCTGTGTGCACTGAGTGGAGCAACCATGCATGTTCAGTCACTCAATGGGGGGTGGAATCAAATAGGGCAGCGATAGGTGTGCGCGCCTACCCCCACACGGTTTGGCCCGCCTCCACACGGAGCAGCCTGGATTTCCCCCCGATGCTCCATGAGTGGGCGGTGTGTGGGTCACGGGAGCCCACGCTGCCTTTAGACAGGCACTTAGGTGGGTGGGGGAATGGGTGGGCCTGCGTGGCTGGGTCTCATTTAAAAACAGTCTAATAGTGTTTCATTATTTGTTGGGTAAATTAGCTTTTAAGAATATTGGTTTCTCCTTTACTTTGGGGTGCCCAACCTAACTCCTCAATTTACCAGCACGCTGCTACAATCCTACATAACGCAGGAATGCTCTGACAGCACAAGAAGTTAATAAAATACCCCAGATATATTCTAAAAGAGATTAGCAGCTGGCCCTACATGTGATTTACTAGCAGGTGTAATACCCAGGAGAGCTGACCTTCCTTCCCCTCCTCTCACACTATCAATAATTCATTGGATTCATCTGTTCTTGCTGCTCTCCCAGTTTCATATATCACTTCTTCTCTGCCATACTTACTAGCTGTTTTTTTTAAGAAAAGGCACTCATCCTAGAAGGTCTCTTTAAAAATAATACCCCCCCCCCCGCAAGTCCCCCCCATACTCATGAGTAAAAGTCCTGTCAGCAGCTAACAGTAACAAAATAAGCCCCCCAGATTAAGCACTGACACAACCACCATGATTTAAAGGCCCTCGGAAATGTCCTCCATAATCCGTCATGTAAGCACCAGGGACCAAATTTGTCTCCAGTGCAATTCCATTACTTCAATGGGATGACAGATCAGGAGTCCTGATCCTTCTCTATTAATGTCAATGGGAGCTCGACCATTGATGTTGATGAGGTCAGGGGTGCATGCTTGGGAGCAAAACTCCATTCATTAAAGTCAATGGCAAAATTCCCGTTGACCTCAATGGTGGTGGAGTGCACCCTAGCTGTGACTTTGGGTAAGGTGACTCCAACCCAAATTGGAGGCCTGCTGCTTGGCGGAGCCAGTTAGATCACGTACCACTCTGCTGCCTGTCTGCCCTGCTTGTTGCTGCAGGGGCAGGGAGCCCTTCCCTGGGCTCACCCCTCCTCTGGGAGTTCCAGCTGCCCAGGCTCCAGGTGACACTCTGCCCCTCCTCCCCTATGGAAGGAGAGGGGGGTGGGGTCAGGGCTTTCCCAGGACTTTCAGCTCAGGGGAGGGAGATAAGAAGCCTGCTGGTTGCGTGCGCTGCAGGCCACGTGCTTAAGGGCCACTGCCAAAGGGCCCTTAGGTGTGGCCCTTAGCGGAACCGGGAGGGATGGGAGGGCAGTAACGTGGGTGGATAGTAATTTCTGGGGAGGGGATAGGAGGGGTTTGGGGTGTGTGTGAGGGATGTATTTCTTGCCCTATGGGAAAGGGTAGCAATGGGACTGAGTTAGGGAGGAAAGGGTTGACCCCCTTGTTGTGAGGGAGGGGTGCAACCCTTGTGAGAGTGAGGGGCATCCTCCAGTGTCAGAGGAGGGTGGGGTTGTCCTTCGGGGGGTTGGTGGGACGGCCTCCGGGGTAGGGGTGTCTGCAGCCATAGGGGTCATGATGGACTGGGGGAACTATGGTCCTTCCAGGAGGTGAATTAGATCGGTGAGGTAGGACAGATACAAAACATCTGTCCCAATCAATAGCCCCCGGTCAGGTGGTGGGGTGATTGTTGACCAGAGGGCCCCTGGCCTTGGTTTGATGCTGATGAATACGAGGTTGGTTGCCAATATGTCAACTACGGTCCGGGAGGTGATCCTGAACCAGGCGGTTGACTTTGCATGTATTACGGAGACCTGGCTGGATGCGGTGTCGGGGCCTATAGTGGCTGACCTTGTTCCAGCCGCCGGGTACTCCGTTGAGCATCAGCCAAGGGGGTGGTGTGGTGTAGCCATTATTTTTAAGGAGACTTGGTCTGTGAGGAGATTTCCTGTGCAGCCTATCATGGGAATAGAGGGCCTCCATCTGTTGTTGGATTTGGCTGGAGACAGAGTGGGGGTACTGCTGATAGACCGGGCACCCACCTGTACAGCAGCTTCCCTACCCGCGCTGACTGAGCTGGTGTCACCCTATCTGCGCTGACTGAGAAGGTTAGAATCAGCCTGAAGGCATTCCTGCCAACACAAATAAGGCAGTCTTTCCTGCTCCATTTCCAAAATCTTGTGCCAATAGCTGATGCCACGTCTCTCTGCAGCTACTTTGACTGGGAGAACCCCTACTTTTGCTCTCAGCAAGCAGGAGGGAACCAGTTAGGTTGGTTCGCCCCCGAAGGCTTATGGAACCAGAAAGGTTCCAGATTGCCCTACGGGATATTTCCTTCGATGGTCGTTCACTTGATGACCCCATGGTTTTGTGGAATTCTTTGCTGACGGAGGCCATTGACCATGTGGCTCCCAGGCATCTGCTCCCCAATCACCGACAACACAGTTTCCCATGGTATATAGAGCTGTGGGAAATGAAGTGAGAAGGGTGACTGTTAGAGCGACGGTGGCGTCACACTCGTACTGAAGTTGACCGATTGTGACATAGTCTGGTTACGTATCTATGCTGTGATGGTGCGGGCAGCAAAGAAGGTTTTATTTGCTGCCCTCTTTGCATCTTCTAAGTCCCATCTGTCTAAGCTCTTCTGGGTGGTGAGGGGGCTGGTCAGTCCAGTCTCCCTCCACCTAGATTCAGAGTTATCACATGCTCGCTGTGACTTGTTTGTGGACTTTTTTGTGGATAAAATCACTCAAATCTACCACAACTTTGACACAGCACTTTTAACAGTGGGTGAGCCAGAGGCAGTTGAAGCCCCATCTTGTCCTGTTTCAGGAGATGAATTTCAAGACGCGTCGCCCTCAGATGTGGGTGATACTCTTGGGATATTTGAGCCAACTATTGTGAATTAGATCCATGCCCATCCTGACTGATTAAGGCCAGCCGGGAGACACTGGGGCAGTTGCTGGCTGGGATAGTCAATGCCTCCCTTAGGGAGGGCAGGGTGCCGGATCGCCTCAAGGAGGCAGTGGTGCAGCCCCTGCTCAAGAAGTCATCATTGGACGTTGATGCCCTGGCCAGCTATTGACCGGTCTCTAACCTTCCCTTTTTAGGGAAGGTTATTGAACAGGTGGTGGCTTGACTGCTTCAGGAGCATTTGGACCAGGTCAAGTTCCTTGATCCCTCACAGTCTGGCTTCCATCCAGGTTATGGCACGAAGACTGCACTTGTGGCTTTGGTTGATGACCTCTCCCAAGCGTTGGACCAGGGTCATATGACCCTGTTTTTGTTAGATCTCTTGGCTGCATTTGATACCGTTGACCACGAGTTGTTGGTGACTTGGTTGTGGGACCAGGCAGGGATGAGTGGGGCTGTTCTTGAATGGTTCTGCTCTTTCCTGGCCGGGAGAACCCAGCGTGTGGTGCTGGGTGATTATTCAGCTTTTCCCTGGGGTCTTACGTGTGGAGCTCCCACAGGGTTCCATCTTGTCCCTTCTCCTGTTCAGTGTGTACATGCAGCCTTTTGGGGAGGTTGTTAGAGAGTTTGGCATAAGGTGTCATCAATATGCTGATGACACCCAACTATATCTCTCGTTTTCATCAGACCCAGGTCCGGCAGTCTCGGTGTTTACCCGGTGTTTGTCAGGTGTGGGGGATTGAATGAGGGTGAACTGCCTGAAGTTAAATCTTGACAAGACGGAGGTGATGGTTGTGGGGAAAGCTGGGTCCGTAGTCTCGGGGTGCTCCTTGATCCACAGTTCCACCTGGATGTACAGGTGGCAGCTGTGGCGAAGGGTGCATTTCGTCAATTACACCTGGTATGTCGGCCTATGCTGTATGTCTCTGACTTGGACCTGGCCACAATCATCCATGCTTTTATTACCTCAAGATTAGATTACTGTAACACGCTCTACATGGGACTACCCTTGGTGACGGTCCAGAGACTGCAGCTGGTGCAGAATGCGGTGGCTCGTCTCCTGAAGGGGACGGACTGACGTGAGCACATTACTCCAGTGCTCTGCTCTGGCTGCTGATAGTCTTCTGGGCCCAATTCAAGGTGTTGGTGGTGACCTTTAAAGTCCTAAACGACCTGGGCCCCACCTACCTGCAGGACCGCCTCACCCTCCGGATTCTGGATCGACCTCTGCGGTCGACCAGGGGCGCCCTTCTTTGGTCCCCTGGGTTTCCCGGGTGTCGACCATGAGAAGGGCATTCTCGGTGGCTGCACCATGGCTGTGGAACTCCCTCCCATTGGAGGTCCCCTGACCACTGACCTCCCCTCTTTCTATTAAAAGTGTAAGACCTGGCTGTTCCACCGGGCCTTTGTCGAGGGAGATGGGATGGGTGGGGTTTTGCGTTTGGTTTTTTTTTTAATCCTGGGAAATGTTGAATGAATTTTATTATATGTTTTTAAATGTTAGTCGCCCTGAGATGCTTTCAGCAGGATGGGGAGGCATACAAATGCAACTATAAATAATTAAATAAATAAATAAATTCTCGCCAAAGTCTCTATAAGGAGATGAGCCTTCAGTCTTATACCAGGTTTTGAATGCCAGCTGCAAGGGGGCCTCATAGGATTCTTCCATCTCCTTCACTTGGTAAGATTGTAGGACTTTCATCCTGCTTCTTCTCCAGACATTCCATCTCAACGCTTCCGTTTTGGTCCTCATCCAATGCTTGATGTGATCTCTTAAACCAAGATCTTTCTACCTTTAAAAATTTTTCTTCTATCTTATCATGTATTGAGATCAGTGTCAGTGTATGGAATTATCTTTTTTTATGGGCTTTTGAAGGCTGGTAGAAGAACTAGGTCGACCCCCCCTCCCCCCAGTTTTTGATAAGTTCTTTTGAGGATATGTCCATAAATAGCTATTAGTCAAGTCGGTCATAGGATGAGAACTTTGACTGCCTGGCTCTGGGCTGAACAACGGAATGGATCACTCCATTATTGTGATCTGTTGTGCACTTCTCTAAGCCACCAAAGCTGGCTGTTGGAGACATGATACAGCTATTTAATTAGTTGAACACGTGGTCTAATGCAGTCTAACTGTTCTTATGGGCATATCATTTCTAGCTTTCTGTTAATGTAGCCAACGTTCCTTCCTCTTCTGGTGCTCCGATCTTGTCATACATTCGTTCATTTGTCCTTCCATTCAGTTGTTTCGTTCCTTCTGTTCTTCATCCCCAAGGCTCAAAGCTGGTGTGTGACACCTGATTAAACCTAAATTATGCACCCCCAGAATGGATCAATCCATCACATCGGCATGATCGGAACTGAAAATGGTGGTTGACAACCCATTTGCCCTGAGTTGGGGATCCATTTCAGTTATTCCGTTTTCTTGTTTTTTCAGTTTGGTTATTTTCGTACTTCAGTCATTTCAGTATTTGTCATTTTTTGGAAATATGCGTTATATTGAGAATGCAAAAATATTTGAAAATTTCAAAACCGAAATACCAAAATAATCAAACCAGAAAACTGAACAAAACGGAGAATATCCCAACAATCGGATATGAGAGTCCCTATGTTTGGACACAGATGGTGTAATTGTTTTCAGTGGCAGACAGTGAGTAAAAACAGATGTGTGGACGGAGGAACTGTTCCCCAGACTGCCCCAGGGCAGAAAATTCCTGATGACATGGCCCAGGTCAGGTCAGGAGATGGACCTGACATGACCGTGGCCAGGGAGCTGTCCCGCTGGCCGCACAGCTCCGATATGGATGGGAGCACAACAAACGTGTGCCTGACACCACCCACACTGTGCTCCCAGGGCCCTGTCATGACAGCCAACTATGGTGGCCCCCTACCTGGGCTGGGTATGCTGTGGCTGCACAGATGTTAGTCCACTTTGGACCGGTTGGATGGACTTTAGCCCAAGCTGTGACCTTGGATATTTCCAGAGGTCACAGCCCGGCCTAGCTGCCGGGGCAATCCCGAGCCAATATGTGGTAGCGTGTGTTTACACGTACCACTGGATCTCAAGCCAAAGTGGACTCAAATCATGTCCGTTCTTACCCATTGTTTGGAGGGCTACGTAGGGCACGTTTGAAATAGCATTTCCATGGAGCAGTTCCGTAGAAATGGAAGACTGAAAAAATTCCTATTGGAATTTCAATAGAAAAAATTCCCTTAAGGGAAGACATGATAGCAGTCTTCATACATCTAAAGGGCTGCCACCAAAATGGTGACAAGGAACCGTTCTTTGTTCCTACCAGAAGCAGGGCTAGACATAATGGTTGGGCTCAAGTTACAGGAAGGTAGGTATTGGTCAGATATCAGAGAAAAAGCTTTCTAACAGTAAGAGAGATGTTTGGCAAACAAACAAGTTGCTTAGGGAGGTTGTAGGCTCTCTGTCACTGGAGGTTTTCAAAGAGTCTGGACAGCCATCTGCCAGGGATGTTGTAGCTGTAGTCATCCTGCATTCAAGCTGGAGGTTGGACTAGTTGACCCTTGGGGGGTCCTTTTCAACTCGGACATTGTGATTTTACTGTTGTCCAAGGCATGCCTCACTTCAATGAACTTTTCCAGGGTTATTTCGTCACACTGGGTCCAAAAATGGAATGTCTCAGGAGAGAGTGGAAATTAAAAGTGAAGCAACTGACCCAAGTTATACGCATTCTTTTACCCTCCAACCTCTTAAAATATTTCAGTTTGGCACAGGCTGAGTTGGGCCGAAAGTGAAAGTTGAAATCCGTCACCAATTAACACAAGGATATCCGTTCCCTTCTGGTGTTTACTCATCATAAAAATTAATAGGGGATTTCTTTGGGCAAATAAATGGTTGTTTGGAAAGCTCAGGGTTTAGTCTGGCTATATATTTTTTTTTCTGGTGAGTCATGACCTCCCACTGTGGTTCCTTAAAGGAACCAAGAGCATCGAGGAGCCCCATTGTAGCTAAACTAAGCACATACACCTGTAACTTCTCCGGTTCATGAATGCCTCCCTGGCTCTTCCTACGTTCCCCTCTCCCTGGTCTCCCTTCCCTAGTCTTGCCTGGATTGTAAGCCCCAGGCTAGGGGCAGGGACCCATCTCTAATTAACGGTTATTCAGTGTCTGATGCATTGCTGGTGTTATATAAGAACTTAATAAGATTCAAAAAGGTGATGCAAGACCTTTTAAATTGGGAGGGCATTTAGCAAGTGAGGGTAAAATGTGAGGCAGCTGGGTTTTTAGGGGAATTGTTTTTGTATGTTTATACTGCTATATTTATGATTAATTATTATTATAAGCATTTATATAGCACCAGCGATGTACCTGGTGCTTTACAGAAAATAAGATAGACACGGTCCCTGCCTGAGAGCTTACCATCTAAAGACAGGGGGACGGGAGACAAGGGATGCGGCATTCATGAGGATGCGAGAACTCAGGTACACTTTCTGCTTGGTTACAGTAAATTAGGAGTTTGCAGATAACAGGTGGGGGATAATCCTGGGTGGGGGTGCTTAGCAGGAGTTAGGAAGGGCAGAGAGGAAGAGGTGAGTTTGGAGGAGGGACTTGAAGGTGTGGAGGGTGGGGGCAAGGCGGACGAGGGCAGGGAGGGAGTTCCAGGCGTGCGGGGCAGCGAGGGAGAAGGGACGAAGGTGGTTGTGTGTGTGTGNAGACTCAGGACTGGGCCACGGAGCAGAGGCCTGTTAGAAGGCTCCACGTAGCGCAATGTGAGAGGTCTGTTGGGCAGCCACCCTGAATAGGTTGTGGCTGTCTCTTATACACATCTAGATGTGTATAAGAGACAGGTGTGTGTGTGTGTGTGTGTGTGTGTGTGTGTGTGTGTGTGTGTGTGTGTGTAAAAAAGTGTTACCTGCCTTAATCTGTGGCTGTAGTGATCTCTGGCTATCCTTAGCTGCCAAGAGAATACACGGCAGAGAGGTGAGTTCACGTTCCACCATTTCAAAACTGACCTGAGATCCCACTGACTTGGAATGGTATCATTTTCTGGAAGAGGTTCCTGTTCTCTGGAGATGAACTAGGGAGACACTTTATTATTCATGGATTAATATTCTCATTTTTGGCTAACCCTTCGAGCACCCAAAGAACATCCACAGCTCTCCTCACGTCCCTGGGATTTTGGCTGGAGACGATTCCAAATAAGCCAAATAAATAAAACAAACAAGAAAACTGGAGGATGTAGCAGGGGGCCGTCCCCCAGGGCCATACAGGGATGCTGGGGTGTCACTCTGGGGAATTAGCTCACCCCCTGCTACGCAGTGTCCGCCTCGAGCCACAGCAGAACCCCCTCCTTCCAGGCAGGGGCTACCCTCCTAGGACACAATCTGCACAGTCAAGAGGGTCGTTCCGTGTAGTCCTTTCTTGGGACTCACTTGTCCGCTGTACCTGGGCTGCCGGCTCATCCGCCTACACCCTGCAGGCCCATGTTTGTCTCTCCAGTTACCAGGAAGCATCACAACCACAACCCCCCCGCCAAAGTCTCTTCAGCCAGGCCCTCAGACCCCAGGCTCTGGCCAAGCCTTCCCCAGGCCAAGAGGCTCCCTCCTGGGCACAGCCTCCTTGCTCTACCTGGGTCCCACTGGTTCTCTAGTCCTGCAGCACCTTGGAGAGCGTAGACCAGCAAGGCTTGTCTCAGGGAGATGTGGCTCCTTCATCACCCTGGTAGAGACCTGAGAGCTTCCTCTCCCTGCCTTCCTTATATCCACAGGCAGAGTGGGTGTGGCCAGGCTTCCACTCTGCAGCCTTAAAGGGCCAGTGCCCTGCCCACTCTGTCACAAGGGTTCTCAGCCTGTATCCCCCTCAGGCTGATCCCCAGCTCTGGGGTTGGCTCTGCCAGATGCCTTAGGTGCACCCTGCCATCTGACGGGTGCCCCTAACCCCCTTCTTAAAGGGGTAGAGGCCCCCCTTGGGCTGCTCCCTGCTACAGAGGGTCTCGATGCAGTCTCAGTGGCTGCCCCGTCGCTTTCAAACTTCCTCACCCCAGAGGTTCATTTGAGCCTGGGAATCTTCCAGAGACGTGTAAGACCTTTCTGCTTGAAAAGGCATTTGGCAGGTAGGAATAGGGGATTGGGGTGGCTTGAGGGTTGGACTATGGGGGGATGGGTATACAGAATGGGAAGGTGGGGGGGAGGGTTGTGGGTGTTTGTGGGAGGGTGGGGTATTTATTAGTTCATCGTCCTTCTACCCCGCACCTTCCTGCCAATGGCAGCTTGGGGCGGCTTACATAAAGAATCCAGAATATAAAACCACATAAATATAGTTACAAACCCTCCCCCCATACCCAACTTCTCACCCTACCTGTCTCCCTCACCAAACACCTGGAGGAATAACCAGGTCTTATGCTGTTGTCGGAAAGAGGGACAGTCTGCCGCTAGGCAGACCGCCATCAGGAGGGAGTTCCACAGCCTGGGTGTGGCCACCGAGAATGCCCTCCCCATGGCTGCCACCTGAGAAACTTGGGGGATTTTGAGTTGGG
The DNA here is from genome assembly GCA_003113815.1 of Sphenodon punctatus. Classification (NCBI taxonomy): domain Eukaryota; kingdom Metazoa; phylum Chordata; class Lepidosauria; order Sphenodontia; family Sphenodontidae; genus Sphenodon; species Sphenodon punctatus. Next base: position 1,643,393 of record QEPC01009911.1, on the reverse strand, counting down.
TGCCCCTGGATGACCGCAGGGACTGATCCAGAACCCAGGAAATGAGGTGATACCACAGGTAGGCAGGGCCCAGGCTGTATAGGGCTTTAATGGTTCACACCTTGAATCAGGCCCGAAAAACTATAGGCAGCCAGTGCAGATGACAGAGCACTGGTGTAATGTGCTCACGATGACTGGTCCCAGGAGATGGGCTGCCGCGTTCTGCATCAACTGCAGTCTTAGAACCGTCGTAAAGGGTAGCCCCACATAGAGCGCATTGCAATAGTCTGGTCTTGAGGTGCTGAAAGCATGGATAATGATGGTCAGGTCAGAGTCTGAGATGTCAGAAGCCATCGCACCAGATGTAATTGGCAAAAAGCGCTCCTGCCACAGCCGCCACCTGAACATCCAGATGGATCTGCGAGTCGAGGCACACCCTCCGGCTACAGACCTGAGGAACCAATGGAGGGTGAACCCCATCAATAATGGGGGCCACTACTCCCTCAGCTCCTCCCACCAGCATCAACTCCATTTTGTCAGGATTCAATTTCAGGCGGCTCGCCCTCATCCAGTCCCCGACAGCCGCCACACACTGTGTAAGCACCAAGACTGCCGGGCCTCGGTCAGCTGAAAATGAGAGGTAAAGTTGGGTATCGCCAGTATTGCCGAACCTCTCACGACCTCGCCCAAAGGTTGCATGTACACGTTGAACAGGAAGTGGGGACAGAATAGAACCTTGCAGGACTCCACACGTGAGGGAGCATTCCCCCAGCACCACCCGCTGAGTTCTCCCGGCCAGGAATGAACATAACCATCTGAGAACAATTCCACCCACCCCAGCTCGGTCCCGCAAGCAAGTCACCAGCCTCTCCTGTTCAGCGGTATCAAATGCAGCGGACAGATCTAACAGGATCAAAAAGGATGATCTACCCTGATCTAACTCACGATGGAGGTCATTGACCAAGGCCACAAATGCAGTCTCAGTGCCAAAACCCAGATGAAAGCCGGCCGGTGTAGGATCTGGAAAACTGACACGATCGAGATGCTCCTGAACCTGCTGAGCCACCACCTGCTCAATAACCTACCCTAAAAAAGGAAAGATTAGAGGCTGACTGATAGCTCACAAGGCCCCATTCACCACCAAAATGGCAGCGACAGGCAAATTGTCGGGGTCCCCCCCGCTGCTTGGCAGGAGACTCAGGACTGGGCCACGGAGCAGAGGCCTGTTAGAAGGCTCCACGTAGCGCAATGTGAGAGGTCTGTTGGGCAGCCACCCTGAATAGGTTGTGCGGCACGGGGGTAGTGGAGGCACGCCCCTTCTAGGCGGGGCGGGTTTCCTGCCAGCCGAGTACATCGGCATTCCAGCACGTGGAGGCAACGAGTCACCCCCACCCACCTCCCCTCTTGCACTGTTGTCCTTGACGGTTGCCGTTAGGGAGCTGAGGAGGAAATTTTAAATGGATCGCTTGTTTTGCCTCCTCAGCAGTGCGGAGTAGGCTAAACAGGCTAATTGAATTATCTATTGTTCCAATTATCTAATCTGTCTCAGTAAAAAATTTCAATTTGGTTTGTTGAATTTGGTTCCAGGAGTTGAAGTAAATAGGGTAATTTGTTATATGTGGCAAGATTTAGGGGTGATTTGGCAGGACACGCATTTGCTGTGTGAGACACTGGGGAAAGCAAATTTGTCGCACTCTGCAGGGGTCCGGTATGCTATTGTAGGTTAAATAGGAAGACGTTAAGATATTGAGTCCTCTCCTTAAGAGATGGGGAGGTGACCCCGGGTGTAATGCGGGGCACAGCATGCTCCAGGGTCACAACCCTGGGAGCGGTGTCTTAGCAGGGTGAGTAGGTAAATACGCTGTCTTCACACCCTGCGGGCACAAGACTCCTTACTCACGCCCACAGTTGGGCTTGTCCCTCCTTTCGGGCATTTGCTGTTGCGCTGTCGGAGGAGGGGGCTGTTTGCGTCATGGGTATGGAGGCTGGAAGGCACATCCAGGTCAGCACCAGAGTTAATAAGTTGAGATAATAGTTAGCATACCAGACCCAAATTGCTTGGTGGAATTGCACTCACTGGCCTTTGTTTATTTGTTAAGATTGGTTTTTCAATAAAGAGTGCGATCAAGTATTAACCCAACTTTTGTCTCTGAGTCTGGACTGGGGTTGCTTCCACAAGGGAGTCAATGTCAAGAGATGATTTTTTGAGCAGAGGCCTTTGAGCAACTCGGAAGGAATTGACCACCCTCGCCGGCAATGGCCCCTCTGTATTTAGGCTTTTTTGTGTTGGTTTCAATGTTTTAGGAAGTGTGAGCTCCCCATAGCCTTCGGAAAAGGGCAACATATAAATAAATGCTGAGCATTCCTGTACTAGAACTCTGCACGGGTTCAAAAAGCAAACCAACCCCAGTCCAAACTTGGCTGCACTGGGACTAATGTGAGTCAGTCCCCAGGGGCCGGTCTCTGCCATGCCCTAGGAGGTCGAGCTCTGGCCTGGTCCTCTTGTGCTCTCAGTTCAAGTCTGAGGGAGTTGGGCCATGAAGGCTACTGAACCAGACAGAGCCCAACTAGGCCTCTAGTGTCCACTGGGGTTTGGCCCTGCCTTGAGACCTCAAACCTATACATTGCAGGGAATTTGTGTGGCTGACCTAATCCTGCCTTTCCCCTGGCATCGAATATGGCTACAAAAGCGGGAGTCCATTTCCCCCCCTCCCCCCCCCCGCTCCTTCTCCTCTGTTACATCCTCCCCACTGTACCTCCTGCTTAGGTCCGGCTTGAATTGCTGCTAATAAAGTGTTTGACGGGTGAAATGTCAGCAGATTAACTTCTCCCTGACTTGAAGAAGGGGGCAAACCAGGACCAAAGAGTAGACAGAAATTCTCACCAGACGATGCGGCTGCTTCTCAGCCACCTTCTGCATTCCTTAACGGGTCCTCAGATCCTGTTCCTAAATCCAACCCCCTTCCACTCTCCCCTTTTTTTTTTTTTTTTTTAAAATAGCAAAACAGTGGGGTCTAAGGCTAACGTTGGGAACGGAGATATTAACCTTTAAGGCTCCTTAATGCCGCATTACAACGCCTAATCCCACATTCCACGGCATGTTAAAAATTAAAAGAAGAGAGGTAAGAGCAAAGATCGCCTATTGTGCCGAATTGACAGGGCCCAAAGGAAATGGATATCATTTGAACAGGACCGGAGGGAGGGGGAGGAAGGGGAGAGGGGGAGACAGACTGAAAAAAATGGGGTGAAAGCTTTGAGAGAGATTTCTATGTAAGGACATCTGAGCTTGGGAAATTTCTGAAAAAGAGAGCGAGAGACGCACTGGTTCAAACTAGTTTTCTGCGAGGCACAATTGAGTAAGGCGTGTTCTACTGGCCCCACGCAAGCAATAAGGATGCTAGGCAAAAGGCCATTCTGACTTGTCATCGCAGGAGTGCCTCATAATATATGGCGATCGGTATAGACATCCTGGTCCCCGTTGCTTGGGCCGGTGACAGCTGGCCACCCACCCAGAGCCTTCTCAGCTGGTGACAGGCTCTCTTGCAGCCGTGGAAAAAGCAGGCTCTGCCCTCTAATCTCATCCCTCGAATATTTCATTCCCCGCGTATGAGTAAGGAGGGTGGTGGGCTCTCCGGTTTCATGCGAGTGTGGCCCGCGTAACTGAGCAATCAAGTCATCGGAGTACAGTGCGGTTTTCACAGAGGTACTGCCGGGCACATGGCACACGGCGGGAGGGCGAAAGCTGGGGTGGGTGGTGGAAGGGAGGTGGCGAGGGGGGAAAATAGCAGCAAACAAAAATGTTGGGACGAAAGGAGAAAATCCAGATTTGAAAACAACCTTTTGTTCTTGGTGATCATGAAAGGCACCTTGTCAAAATGGGAGAGGGGAAACATCCTAAAGAATTGCTCCAAATCTTGCCCCATTACTCTCTTGTCTTTCATATTTGCAACTAGCAGGTTGGCCTTAGAATTTGTGGGGCCCAGGGTGAAGATAAAACACCGGGCCCTTGGTGACCTCTCCTCCATGGCAGCACCTTCCGTGAGGCCTTAGAGATGGTTGTATTTGAGGTCTAGCTTGGAGACAGTGGGAGCCCCACACTGTGCCTTGGTGAAAACAGGGGCCACTGCGGGCCCCCCAGAAAATAGCAGGGCCTGGTGTGGTCACCCCGTGGTAAGGCTGGGACAGTGTGCCAAACCCACCCTAGATCGGAAAGGAAAGGGGAGGGGCATCCTCCTCCTACCACCTGGCATCCTAGGAGACTGGGGTTCAAATTCCATGTTAGCTTTGAGGTCACAGGGTGACCTTGGGCAAGTAGCTCTTTCTAGGCCTCAGTTTCCCCATCTGTAAAATAGACATAATAATGCCTTACCTCACAGGGTTGTTGAGGGTGAACTAGATTAGGATTATAAAGCACTTTGAATACTAAATGTGCTATAGAAATAGTAAGTAAAAGTGAGGGAAGATGGAAGCATGTCCGTTTCCCCCCCCCTTAGGATTGCCATATATGCACATTTTAGTGGGCATGCATGAGATATACAGGTTGCAGGGCTGCATTAATTCCAATGCAGCCCTGCAACCTGTATATCTCATAATTGCTGTCTAAAATGTGCATATATGGCACCCCTACCTCCACCCATATGCAGGGTTCAAGGGGTCACCTAAGTTCAGCCCCCCTTGGTTCTCTTGCATCAGTAATCATTGTTGATGGGGCTTTTTATCCCACCCTAAACTTGAAGGGTGGATCACAACATAGTAAAAAAAAAAGAAATGCGCATCAGTGCTGTATAAAAGCATTCTACTCCCCCTCATCTTCCCCACATATACCTCCGCATTCCCCCAGCCTCCCTCCACCCCATCCCTGCCATTCTCCATTATATCCTGTCTCCTAGGGCTGTCGTGGAAATTCTGCCCCGGTTCCAGTTTTGATGGAACTGGGTGATTCGATCATTCCAATTGGAATTCGGATCAGACGGTATTCTGACTGGAATTCCCATTGGAAACCATCAAAAATTATTTTTTGGGCTGCGCAAAAGGGCCATTGCCCTACACCAAAATGGCAGCCGCTGCTTCAGTGTAGGGCAGCGATCATTACGCAGGTGCAGAATGGCCGTGGCCGGGTTGGTTTGGGGTTTTTTGCATGAGCAACTTGATCGGTTGAATGGGTTGGAATTCTGACCGAAATTCCGAACGTCCATTCTGATTCCGCAGAACTTTTCCATGAAATCAGAATGGCTGCTTCAGACCAGCCCTAGTATATTCTTCTCTGGTCTCTACTCCCAGTGCGAAGGGTGGGTGGGGAAAAATTTAGTTTTTCCGTTTGAGAGCGTTGATCCCTTTGCGTTCCCTGTTTGTGGAGAAGGTGAGACTCCCCATCACCCTCGCTTCTCCAAACCCCGGCCCTGGGATTCCTCAGCCTCGCCTTCATCTGTAAAATGGTGTCCCCAATTGGCACGTGGTGCAATGATGGGAGAAGTGGGTATTTGATTTCACTCCGTATCATTCCAACGCACTATTGTTACTGGATCTGTTGGTTAATCCTAGGGGGCCAGCTTCATGCTATCATGGTATGATTGTGGCCTTAGAATGTGTGGGGTCCAGGGTAGCCCACCCCCATGGACATGCCCCTTTGGAGGCATCCTCCATTGGGCTGGAGAGGCGGTGATGTTTGGGCCCCACTAAGAGGGTGTGGGCTCCCCACACATTGCTCTGGTGAAAAGCATGGCATCGCAGAGGCCCCGAAATTGGAGAAAAGAGCAGAGCCCAAGGTAGAGGTCTCCCCTGCAGTAAAGCCAGGCCTGGCTGTAGCATCTAAGAGGCTATTGCTGGCCCGGATTAAATCAGCTATGGGTGACCTTAGACAGAATGAAAATGGGTGTCTTGAATGTGTGTTAAGACCCATCTCTGAACACTCTTCCGAACGTGTTTGCAACGTTGCCATTTTTCCACGCGCTTGCAATGGGTGTTTCATACTGCCCCCTGATGGAAGGACACAGGCGCAGCATCCAGTTACGTTCCCGGATGCTATCCCATCATGCCACATGGCAGGCATTTGTAATGTGTTAGTCCTATCAGGGTTCAGTGATATCACCACAGAAAGGGTTAACATGAAAAAAACCTTCCTGACTGACAGCACATTTCATCCAATCAACAAAAATTTATTATTATTATTATTTATTTATTCCACTGGATTAATGTCTCGCCCTTCTCCCCCTCAAAAATAAAATAGAACTCAGGGAGGCTTACCGAGGGTTAAAAATAAAATGGAATATCAAAACCAGAAAATTAATTCCCACCCACTGAACTCTCTTAATCCCCCTCCCATATACCACCCCCTCTTATCAACTGTATTGACTTTTTTCCCCTTTTCTTTTTTTTGTGATATGAGGTGTCGGATGTTGGTGGGAAGGGAGGTTTGGGGGTGTTTTTGATTGTCTTTTAGTCCATTGTAAACGTCCCCTTTTGGGGGGAGAAGGGGGGGCATGAAGTGTGAATGTAATCCTAATAATTAATACGAATAACCCTCCCACATTTCATGTTACAATTCATACAATTAAGCAGCCGCCCGCAATACAATAACAATACAATGAACCCCCCAAAATAATCTCATCCCCCCCCCAATCCCAACCCTCCCGCCAAAATAGTCAAGTAAACAGTAGGGGCGTGCAATTCGTTTTCTTTTTTTAATTACTAGTTTAGTTTATTAAGCACTAGCTTTCGCCATGGCCAAAACAAACAAAAAGATATAAGATATGACAATATAAACAAATGGAGAGTTAAGGAACACACAGACCTATATCAGATAATAAGTTGCAGCATAACATCGTCCAACTAAAAAAGTCCGTAGGAAAAATTCCTCCGGAATCAACTGTAACAGACAACAAGGTCAGGAGGTGATAAACAACAAACAAGAATAATAAAATACAACCGAGAGTTTCAGACTAAGGCAAGCAAAGCCTTGTTCCTTTTAGTAATTAAAATACAAAACCAATAAAGTATAAACCAGTAAAGAAAATGGATGAAAACGAAAGGGTGTGCATGCACAAAACGACCACCGAGGCTAGTTTTTGCATTCCTGCCCCTTCCCCGAAATCACTTTGGAAAAGGGCAGCCCAGAAGGGTCCGGTGGCTGTTTTGCACGTGCACAACAATGTTATTTTTATTTTTTACAATTATTTTTAATAAAAATAAGAAACCCAAAAAAAACAAACCGAAATGAACATTTTTTTGTTTATGAAAACAAAGGGGGGGTTTGTAAACAAATATGAAAACAAAAATGAATGATGATTTACCTGCTTCAGCCCCCTAGTAAATAAATACCGATATATAGATATAGATATAGATATAGATATAGATATAGATATAGATATATACCCTACCCTTCAACCTTACTCTCATTCTCTCCATCGCCTCCAATTGTTTCATACTTTTATATTGTTTTATATTCTGTAAAGCGCTCAGAGTGCCATGCAAGACAGGGAGGTGCTATATAAATAAAATTATTATTTTTATTTATTATCTTCTCCACCACAAAATCCCTCCCGCCATGCTTTTTTATTTAATTTATTTATTCATTTATATTAAAACTTAATATGCCGCCCCCTCCTGCCTCAGGCATCTTGGGGCGTCTAACAACATTTTAAATGCATATTAAAATACACGGTAATAAAACTACAATTAAAACAACCTAAAAAGCCCATATCCACCCACCCCATCTCCCTCGGTAAAGGCCCGGCGGAACAGCCAGGTCTTACACTGTCTGCGGAAAGAGGGGAGGTCGGTGATCAAGCGGATCTCTGACGGGAGGGAGTTCCACAGCCGCGGCGCGGCCACAGAGAACACCCTCCTCATGGTGGACACCCGGGGAACCCCGAGGAAGGTGCTCCCGGCTGATCACAGGGGCCAATCGAGAACCCAGAGGGTGAGGTGGTCTTGCAGGTAGGTGGGTCCCAAGCCCATGTTCATGCCCTACACCCCCAAAACAGGCAGAGCTGAAAGAAGTACCCGATTTGGTATACATGGGTAATACCCATATTTCTGGGCTTGATTTTGGGTCTCCAAATCAGTATCAAAATACTGTTCAAGTACCCCCCCCCCAAAGGAATTTCAGTTTACTGGTTTTCAAGTACCCCAAATTACTTGGGGGGAAAAAATACTGAATTTTTTTTCCCCATTAAATCTCTGACTGGAAATAAAAAAATCGGGAGGAAAACGGTATTTCGGTATATCGGTATTTCACGAACACAATTGGACAGCATTTCAGGTACCAAAAAGGACCCAGAATTTTCAAGTTGAATCGGGTACCGTGAGTTTGACTAGTATACCTGGTTTTTTTGGGTTCCTGTTTTGGTTCTTCGCATGGGGTGCATGGCATATAATCCCCCCACGGACTGGCTCAGAATCTCTGCTTGCATAGGCATACACCAGCCGTCCTCCCCTCACAAGTGAAGCCACTCCTGTGTGTTCCATTCAGTTTCCGTGAGGAAAGACTTGTGAGTCGGGACTAATCTCACTTTAGGTTTCTCTCTGCAGAGACCTGGGAGTTTGGCTTTTGCAAAGGCAGAAGAAGAAGCAGCCGACATCCTGGTCTCCCTTTAAAGCCCAGCGCTCTGTTCAGATCCATCAAAGCTCGGAGAGGTTCGGGGAGAGATGCTTTGTGACCTCTCCAATTGTGTTGCATCTCACAGGCTCCATGTCCGACTCCTCCCTCCACGGATTTATGCCAGCGATGGGGGTCTGGCAGTACACGCCGCCTGTCCTTGCGCTGGATACATGGCTTAGGAAAGTTTGTTAGTTATTTCTTCAGGCAGCGTTTCTAAACAGCCACAAAATCAGGGGGGAGGTTAGAAGGGGCTGGGGGCCAAGAGTCTTGCGTTTGCTAACGTATGATTTGCAGCAAGAGTTGTGGGCAAGCTTTTGGAATGAAACCTGAAACAGGCTCTGTTGCCAGCCAAACCAAGACGTGTGTTGGGGCGAGGGAGTGGGGGCTGGGTGGGGGAGATTTGGGTGGCATGAAAAGGCAGGAGGGATTTGACATTCCTCCTCTGGAGAAGGCTGAAAGACTGAAGCCAAAGAATCTGAATTTGAGAAGATTTGTCCTCGTTGCAAAATCTTTAAGGTCAAAACAGGGACTGCGAGTATGATATCCCCTTAAGACTCTGATTGTGTGTTAGCTCAGTCTAGCCTTGCAGGGGTACGTAAGTTGTTACTAGGGGTGGGCAGTTCGTTTTTTAAATTACTAAAATGAATGAGGCCCCATTCATTTTAGTAATTAAAATATGAAAACAAATGACAAAGGTAACAAAACCAGACTAAATATCATTAAAAATATGTTGTTATAAAAATAAAAAATATGTCTGTTTTGGAAAAGGGCTGTGTCATAGGGCGACATGCTGTGGAGCTGCTGGCCCTTAATAACGCCGGGCTGAAAGCAAAATGGCCGCTAACGAGGGCAGTTGGGCCTGGGTGTGGCGGAAGCCAAACGTCCGAGCTGGGGGCTGCTGTGTGAGATCCAGAGGCTGTCGCTGTGGGAGTTGTTCGACTCCGCCTGGGGAGTGGAAGTGAAGGCCGCAGAGAGAGAGAGGCGGTGAGGACGGATGCCCCCGGTGGGGGTCCTGTGGTGGCAGGGGCAGCCAGCTAGCAAAGCAACGTTGGAGGCGAACCCTGAGCCAGGGACTTGCAGCGCTAGAGACAAGAGAGAGCTGGATTACAGCCAGAGCAGAGGAGCTGGATTGCTCGTCCACGAGGCCTGCCCTTGGAGAGGCTAAGGTGCGTGCAGCCTGGAAGAGGGGGTTGTTCGGCCCCTGCTGGGCCGTGAGTAAAGGCTTTGGGAGACAGAGGGATGGTCCTGGTTGAACCCCAAGCCTAGCCAGAGGGAGGTACTTGGCTCAAAGAACATGGTGGTAGTGGCCTGCAGAGATGTTTGCATGCAACCTCGTGTGTCAGGATCCAGTTCTAGCTACGGATCCTGTGGGCCCTTAGTTCTGAGGGCCTGGCCCTGCTACAGGCTGCGTAGGTGCAGAATGGTCCGGTGGCCATTTGCACAAACACACACACAAAAAATCTTTTTTAATGATTTTTTAATAAAATTAAATACCCCCCAAAGAC
>QEPC01009911.1:1606107-1617995 GCA_003113815.1 Sphenodon punctatus | reverse complement strand
GTGTGTCCTTTAAATCTCCCTCTGCTGCCTGTGCTGTTGCTCGTTGCCTGGCAGCAACGCTGCATGCTTTGTCCCCGGCTGGGAATCATTTCCTTTGATTCTGGCCGGTGGTTGCCGGCCAGACGTTACTTTTTGTTGGTTCCTGTCGGGAATCTCTTTGACCACACTTTCGGAGATGGTCTGGCGGCGAGCTCCAGAAGCATGCTTGATTTTGACCCCATGTGGGTATTGACTGTGGTGAACATCTGGCGGCCGCTGAACAGACGTTCAGGGCGCTTTGGCCCCGCCGCGGGATTGACCGTGGTTCACTGTGGTTGAGCGTGATCTCGTAACGTCTGAAAATACCCAAAGATGAGCCCTAGGCTATGTGACTGAGGGACGGGCTGGATGTTGACCCCCATCAACAAAGACAGAGAAGGAAGAGAGAGAAGCAGGATTAGGGGGGGATGATGAGGAGTTCAGTTTTAGCCATGTTAAGTTTGAGCTGATGATGAGACATCCAGGCAGAAATGTCAGTGAGGCAGTTAGTGAGGTGAGACTGGATGGAGAGAGAGAGGATGTGGAGAGATAGAGTTGGGTATCATCAGCGTACAGATGGTACTGGAAGTCATGAGATTTGATGAATTTGCCTAGGGACAGAGTGTATAGAGAGAGGTTGTGACAATACTGGGCTAAGATGGACATTGGTCTGACTCAGTTAGGCAAGCTCCTTATATTCTTAAGTGAAATCTACGGCCCAAATGGATGTTTACATAGCCACTCATTTGAATATTCTGGTTTCGTTACATGATGAAGATAATAAATTGTGAGCTACTATTATTATGAACTATAACAATGGATATTTTCAGACGTTACGATCCCACGCTCAACCACGGTGAATTCCCACATGATGAGCAAGGGACCGTAACGTCTGTTGGCCTGACAAGAGATTCCCGCTGGGTGTTCACCCCCGTGAATCACGGGCGGGAATCTCTTTGACTACGCAAACGATTGTCCTGCCCAGATCATCACCATTTGCGTGGTCAAAGAGATTCCCACCCGTGATTCACGGGGGTGAACAACCGGTGGGAAGCTAGCGTTCGGGCCAACGGACGTGACGTTCCCACGCTCAACCACGGGGAATTCACCATGGTTGAGCGTGGGAACATTATCTCTGTCCCCTGACCACGCCCGGAATCAGCAGCCGTGCCCGTTGCTGATTCCAGGCCATGGTCAATGCCCTGGGGGGCAGGCGGGCGCTGTGGCTGAATTGGCTGTGGTGCCCACCCATCTCCCAGAGGGCGGGCGGCCTAGGGAGCATGGGAGTGGGGTGGGGCTGTGTGGCTGCACGTTGAGCCACGCAGCCCCGCCCCCTCCCCCAATTCCCCGCCGAGATCAGCCGGCACGTCTGTTGGCCGTGCCGTTTTGATCCCGGTGGGGGATCAATAGTTGATTATACTGGCCCCGTCACGTCTGAAAATACCCAATGTAGTATACTGACAATGACATGCCTGGCACTGTACAAACATAAGGGACAGATTCCTGCTCTGGGAGCTGGGGAACATAGGGAGAGATGGGAATGTATTCATGACATTGAGAAGTTGTAGGTGCACGTGCTTGGCTTAGGGCACTTTCCCACAATACCTTTGTAATGTGAAATGTAATGTGGCACTGACACCCTCCCCCCCATGCATTTTTGCTGGACGATTGCAGAGTAAGGGAATTCAGGTCTGCAATCCCCCCATGGGGTTGCTGGCAAAAATGTGCTTGGGTGGCGGTCCCACGTTATAAAACCTGTGCGTGCTTAGCCTTCCAGATTCTTTTCCCGGAGGCAAATCATGCGCGGTAAGTATCGGGGGGGAAAGCGCCCTCAGTTGTAGGTAGAAGGACGAGTAATAAACAAGGAATCTATTAGGGGTGTTCTGAGTAGGGAACCAAAACATTGCGAGTATTTCCGAGGGTCTGAGGAGTTGTCCTGAGTGTTCGGGCCACTCCCTGGATCCTCGGAGAATATTTGCTGAGTCCTCAGGGCGTGGGCCAGGGAAGAGGGTGGTGCTTAAGGGGAGCGGAGGGTCAGGGGGGTGCTTAAAGGGAGCGGGGAGCCTAGCAGTTGGGGTGGGTTACTTACCTCCTGGAGGTCTCTGGCGCTGATGCGTGGCCTCTTCCTGGCTGGTAACTTTTAAAGTTTAAAAAACCCCAACTGAGCATGGCCAGAAAGGGCCTACGTGGCCTTTCTGAGCAGGGTCGGCCCTTTTCAAAGATGGCCCTGGCGTGCTGCTTTTTGGTGTTACCACCGAGAGTGTCCAGGAGCGCTTTTCACCAACTTCATCTAGTGAGGAAGCTACAGCCACACTGTCGTCCATGCTTTCATTGCCTCGAGGCTCGACTACTGCAACACGCTCTACGTGGGGCTGCCCTTGATAACTATTCAGAAGCTGCAGTTTCTGTGCCAAATGTGGCAGCTCGTCTCCTTTTGGGGACGAGTCTCTGGGAGCACGTTACACCGGTGCTCCAAAGTCTGCACTAGCCGCCTATAGTAGGGATGGGAATTTTGGTTTCGGATAAAACCGAAAGTACCCGAAAATGGCCATTTCGGATTAATCTGAAATTTCTGTTCTTTACCAATTTCGGTACGATCGGATCTTTTGCATTGCTTTTTGTACTGGATTTTTAACATTGCAGTTTGTCCCCCATTGAAAAACCGTAATATTAAAAATCCGGTACAAAAATCAATGCAAAAGATCCGATAGTACCGAAACCGAAAAAGAACCAAAATTCATGAGAACTGAAACCAAAATTGACCAAAACTGAAATTTTGCCCAGAGTCCCATCCCTAGCCTATAGTGTTCAAGGTGCTGGTTTTGACCTTGAAAGCCCCTAAATGGTCTTGGTCCCATATATCTGAAAGACCGTCTCTCCTACCATGTCCCATTGCGGGGCCTATGATTGGCTGGGGGCACGCGTTTGCAGTTTCTGATTGTTATCCTTGTCTGTGGGGCAGGCGGGTGTTCTTGGTTGCTGCCCCAGGTTTATTTAATTCTCATCCCTGGGAGATTTTCCTGAGCATGTTTTTTGAGGCATTCCCAGGTGGACCCAAAATGGAGGGGGGAAAAAAAATCAGGGAGGCTTCTTCCCACCTATGTGACCCCCTAATGCATCCCCTGTTCTCGGGAGGAACAAAAATGGGGATGTGCGCAAGACCCATGTGCACCCCGATATTGGTCCCCTAGGGAACGGGGGACCCATTAGGGGGTGCATGCAGGTGCATGCGTCTGGTCCTATTTGTTCCCCCTCCCTCTTGCTGAGAAAAAGCCAAGTGGGAAAGTCCCTAGCTTATCTGAGCAGCGCTGTGACCAGGGCGAGCAATGAGGACCAGAACACCAGCAGCCCAGCAGTGAGATGAATCAGCCAAGGAAACCGCGGGTGTCAGGACTAGCGTCCTGGGGATGCCCCAGTAATACCCACATTTTGGGTCACTGGGACCCCGCTACAGGTGCCCCAAATACAGGTATTACATTCAGGTAGAAAGTGTGCTACCTGCTGCAGCTCTAATTACCAACCACTTGATTCTCACATGTTTTTACCGTCCAAGGAGCAGCTAACTTCCCACTTCTGCAGCTGTGTTGCAAGCAGGATGCGTTCAATAAAGACCAGTGGAGTTTATGGGAAAAGAGGGGTCAGTTCCAGCTTCCTTCAAAAGCAAAGCCAGGTCCTTTAAATACACTTTGTGAAGGAGGGGGTTTAGTTACAATAAACAACTCTGGTGTACTTCTGTCGGGTGGTTACAAAAGAAGTCTTGCTCATCCAATTCTGTCTAAGTTGGCAGGGTCTGAAAAGCAAAAGGAGGGCCCCATGTAAATTAGACTTACAAAAGGGAAAACAACAAAAAAGTGACCAGCTTTAAAGCTGCGGGGGTGAATTTGGCCTTTTGGTGTGTTCACAAGAGGGTGTGGTTAAAAAAAAAAAAAAAAAGCAAAGGTCATTTTGGTTTGGAGTACCAGAAGAATCACATCCAAGACTCGGGAAGTTCTAGTATCACTCCACCCGGTATTGAACAGGCCTCTCTCTTGCAGTAGATTGCACATATGCTGAAATGGGTGTTTTTAGACACACATTTCTCCTGCATGTTTGCTGTTACATCCTGAACTTTCTGTGTGTCTAAATCACTCACCCAGATCTTAAACAACTGGCTCTTTTGTGAGTAAAACATTCTCCTGGTAAACTGCTTTGCTCCAGGAAGCTGTGGTCACTTGGTTTCCATGGCAACCCCTCACGTCTACAGCTGCAGCTACTTTAGGCTGCCTCAGGGCAGTGTTTGTGTGAAGAATGCATCCAGGAACTGCCTCAGGGCAGTGTGTGTGTGAAGAATGCATCCTGAACTTACTTGTGGACTTGTAAACCAAGAAGGTTGAAAGACCAGCACTTTAAGGTGTGTGTAAAAATGCCCAATGCTGCTTGTTTAATGAGCATGCACAAGGTGGAGCTGGACTGTGGTGGGCAAATTGCAGCTGGTGCAGAATGCGACGGGCCGTCTCCTGGTGGGTATGGGTCGCCGAGAGCATATTACGCCAGTGGTCCGTTCTCTGCACTGGCTGCCGCTAGTTTTCCGGGTCCATTTCAAAGTGTTGGTCTTGGCCTATAAAGCTCTAGGCCCTACCTATCTGCGGGACCGCCTCAACCCCCGCGTTCTGGATCGGCCCCTGTGGTCATCCGGGGGTGCCCGGCTCGAGGTCCCCTGAGTCTGCCGGGGGGCCACACAGGAGAGGGCATTCTCGGTGGCCACACCGTGGTTGTGGAACCTCCTCCCAGTTGAGGCCTGGTTGGCCCAGGACCACCCCTCCTTTCGGAGAAGCTGTAAGGCCTGGCTGTTCCACCAGGCATTTGGTGGAGGAGAGGGGTAATGGGAAGGGGGGAATGGGTTAGGGAGGTTGGGGGTGGGTTATTGTATTATCTTCCTTTTTATGTCTTGTTTTTAATAATTGTTTTTAGTGTTGACTGTACGCCTCCCCGAGCTGTCTGCGGCCAGAGGGGCGGGGTAGCAATAATTTTAAATAAATAAAATAAATAAATATTTTGGTACATTTTGTACCAAAACAGTAGTGAAATATCAAACTGGCCAAAATGAAGTAATCAAAGTAATTGAAGGTGGGCACCGGGGACCCATCCCATTTTTTAATTTTTATTTTCATTTTTGTTATTTAAATATTTATTTTCATTTTCATAAATATCAAAATTTTGATTTCATTTTTCCTTTCGTTTTCGATTTCCATTGGTTTCAATGAAAAACACATTTTCAACTGTACTGTTTTTGTTCTTTAGGATATTTAGATGAAGCTTGGAAGGGTTGTAACTCCAATAGAAAGCATTAAGTGTACCAAATTTCAGAGAGAGTGGATAAGGGAATCTGATTTTATAAGCAGTTGAATGATGTTATTTTGCAAAAAATCTGTGTATACATTTGTGACTGTAACGTCTTTGGGCCGTTTTAGACGAGCGGATGCCGCTTGCGCCTGTTATCACGTGGCATGTAAAAGTGCCGCAGGCATCATTTAGATGTGCCTAGATGCGCCATGTTTCCGGTCGCGCATTCTTTAAGACCGCAAATTAAATACCTCTATATCGAGGTATTTAATTTGTGGTCTTAAAGAATGTGTGACCGGAAATTCGGTGCGTCTAAATGATGCCCACAGCATCTTAAATGTTGCGTGATTACAGGTGCGGGCGGGCGGCCTTCGTATCCCATCTAATGTGGATGGAATTTGGCAAGTTGATACCCCTTCCCATATTTGCTCTCTGCCAATGTTCAGAAGGACGGGCTGAACGGTCCTGGTGGTATAAGCAATTCACTTATAAATGTATGTCTGTCTATAACATCTTTGTAGTCCAACCAGTGTACATGAAATTTGGCAGGCTTCTATCTCACACTTTCAGGATCATTTCTGACAAATATCAGAAAGATGAGATAAAGGGTCCCAATTTTATATGCCTGCACAGCATATGCAGAGAATGAGCCTATGCCAGGGATTCTCTTGCGTGTCACTGTGGTATAAGATCGGTTTGTGATGCCAATTGGCTGGCAGAAATGTCAATCAAATATCCTCATTCTGTGCTTTGACCATCCCAACATCTCTCCCCCACTTGTTACTGGGAAGTCGGAAGCATCTGCTTAGGAAAGAGTCAATAGAGATTCTCTTATGTCTTGTCACAGTGCTGCAGGATGTGATTGTGACGATAATTGGCCAGTCTGGATGTGTAAACTATGTCTCCTGATTGCTGGGATGCTATCCACAAAGTCCCAGTTATGTCCTTTCTATGCCTGCCTTAGGGTCGCCCCCTGTGCCTGCCTCAAAGCCACTATCAATTGGTCCTGTAAAGCTGGAAGCATGCAGTAATTGGCCAGTGAATGTGTCTGTCAGTCTTTTGGGTTGCTCCTTATCCTCCCTCCTACATGCTCCCTTCCCCTGCCATGCCAGGTGCCTGCCTCTGGCACGGCATGTGCTGCTATTTATCTTAATAATGGTCTTCAAGGGGACAAATTCAATTGCTTATAAAATTGGGTCCCTTTATCAAATTGTCCTGTAGTTTGGCAGAGATGACAGGGAAGATATGTGATACATTCCTGCCAAATATCTTGTAAACAGGATGGAATATAAATGTTACAGACAGAAATGCATTTTCAAGTTAATGGCTTATAACATAAGGACCCTTTATCCAATCTTTCTGNAAAAAAAAAAAAAAAAAGCAAAGGTCATTTTGGTTTGGAGTACCAGAAGAATCACATCCAAGACTCGGGAAGTTCTAGTATCACTCCACCCGGTATTGAACAGGCCTCTCTCTTGCAGTAGATTGCACATATGCTGAAATGGGTGTTTTTAGACACACATTTCTCCTGCATGTTTGCTGTTACATCCTGAACTTTCTGTGTGTCTAAATCACTCACCCAGATCTTAAACAACTGGCTCTTTTGTGAGTAAAACATTCTCCTGGTAAACTGCTTTGCTCCAGGAAGCTGTGGTCACTTGGTTTCCATGGCAACCCCTCACGTCTACAGCTGCAGCTACTTTAGGCTGCCTCAGGGCAGTGTTTGTGTGAAGAATGCATCCAGGAACTGCCTCAGGGCAGTGTGTGTGTGAAGAATGCATCCTGAACTTACTTGTGGACTTGTAAACCAAGAAGGTTGAAAGACCAGCACTTTAAGGTGTGTGTAAAAATGCCCAATGCTGCTTGTTTAATGAGCATGCACAAGGTGGAGCTGGACTGTGGTGGGCAAATTGCAGCTGGTGCAGAATGCGACGGGCCGTCTCCTGGTGGGTATGGGTCGCCGAGAGCATATTACGCCAGTGGTCCGTTCTCTGCACTGGCTGCCGCTAGTTTTCCGGGTCCATTTCAAAGTGTTGGTCTTGGCCTATAAAGCTCTAGGCCCTACCTATCTGCGGGACCGCCTCAACCCCCGCGTTCTGGATCGGCCCCTGTGGTCATCCGGGGGTGCCCGGCTCGAGGTCCCCTGAGTCTGCCGGGGGGCCACACAGGAGAGGGCATTCTCGGTGGCCACACCGTGGTTGTGGAACCTCCTCCCAGTTGAGGCCTGGTTGGCCCAGGACCACCCCTCCTTTCGGAGAAGCTGTAAGGCCTGGCTGTTCCACCAGGCATTTGGTGGAGGAGAGGGGTAATGGGAAGGGGGGAATGGGTTAGGGAGGTTGGGGGTGGGTTATTGTATTATCTTCCTTTTTATGTCTTGTTTTTAATAATTGTTTTTAGTGTTGACTGTACGCCTCCCCGAGCTGTCTGCGGCCAGAGGGGCGGGGTAGCAATAATTTTAAATAAATAAAATAAATAAATATTTTGGTACATTTTGTACCAAAACAGGAGTGAAATATCAAACTGGCCAAAATGAAGTAATCAAAGTAATTGAAGGTGGGCACCGGGGACCCATCCCATTTTTTAATTTTTATTTTCATTTTTGTTATTTAAATATTTATTTTCATTTTCATAAATATCAAAATTTTGATTTCATTTTTCCTTTCGTTTTCGATTTCCATTGGTTTCAATGAAAAACACATTTTCAACTGTACTGTTTTTGTTCTTTAGGATATTTAGATGAAGCTTGGAAGGGTTGTAACTCCAATAGAAAGCATTAAGTGTACCAAATTTCAGAGAGAGTGGATAAGGGAATCTGATTTTATAAGCAGTTGAATGATGTTATTTTGCAAAAAATCTGTGTATACATTTGTGACTGTAACGTCTTTGGGCCGTTTTAGACGAGCGGATGCCGCTTGCGCCTGTTATCACGTGGCATGTAAAAGTGCCGCAGGCATCATTTAGATGTGCCTAGATGCGCCATGTTTCCGGTCGCGCATTCTTTAAGACCGCAAATTAAATACCTCTATATCGAGGTATTTAATTTGTGGTCTTAAAGAATGTGTGACCGGAAATTCGGTGCGTCTAAATGATGCCCACAGCATCTTAAATGTTGCGTGATTACAGGTGCGGGCGGGCGGCCTTCGTATCCCATCTAATGTGGATGGAATTTGGCAAGTTGATACCCCTTCCCATATTTGCTCTCTGCCAACGTTCAGAAGGACGGGCTGAACGGTCCTGGTGGTATAAGCAATTCACTTATAAATGTATGTCTGTCTATAACATCTTTGTAGTCCAACCAGTGTACATGAAATTTGGCAGGCTTCTATCTCACACTTTCAGGATCATTTCTGACAAATATCAGAAAGATGAGATAAAGGGTCCCAATTTTATATGCCTGCACAGCATATGCAGAGAATGAGCCTATGCCAGGGATTCTCTTGCGTGTCACTGTGGTATAAGATCGGTTTGTGATGCCAATTGGCTGGCAGAAATGTCAATCAAATATCCTCATTCTGTGCTTTGACCATCCCAACATCTCTCCCCCACTTGTTACTGGGAAGTCGGAAGCATCTGCTTAGGAAAGAGTCAATAGAGATTCTCTTATGTCTTGTCACAGTGCTGCAGGATGTGATTGTGACGATAATTGGCCAGTCTGGATGTGTAAACTATGTCTCCTGATTGCTGGGATGCTATCCACAAAGTCCCAGTTATGTCCTTTCTATGCCTGCCTTAGGGTCGCCCCCTGTGCCTGCCTCAAAGCCACTATCAATTGGTCCTGTAAAGCTGGAAGCATGCAGTAATTGGCCAGTGAATGTGTCTGTCAGTCTTTTGGGTTGCTCCTTATCCTCCCTCCTACATGCTCCCTTCCCCTGCCATGCCAGGTGCCTGCCTCTGGCACGGCATGTGCTGCTATTTATCTTAATAATGGTCTTCAAGGGGACAAATTCAATTGCTTATAAAATTGGGTCCCTTTATCAAATTGTCCTGTAGTTTGGCAGAGATGACAGGGAAGATATGTGATACATTCCTGCCAAATATCTTGTAAACAGGATGGAATATAAATGTTACAGACAGAAATGCATTTTCAAGTTAATGGCTTATAACATAAGGACCCTTTATCCAATCTTTCTGAAATTTGGCCAGTTAGGTAGGGCATTTTTACACACATGTTAAAGTTCCAGATTTTTCAATCTTCTGCGTTTACAAGTCCACAAGTAAGTTCCAGATTAATTTTTCACATACACACTGCTCTGAGGCAGTTCCTGGATGCATTCTTCACACAAACACTGCCCTGAGGCAGCCTAAAGTGGCCTCAGCTGTAGATGTGAGGGGCTGCCATGGAAACCAAGTGACCACAGCTGCCTGGAGCAAAGCAGTTTACCAGGAGAAGTTTTTACACACAAAAGTTCTGGGAGACGTTCTACACAGAAGTTCAAAGAGCCAGATGTTTAAGATCTGGGTGAGTGATTTAGACTCACAGAAAGTTCAGGATGTAACAACAAACATGCAGGAGAAATGTGTGTGTAAAAACACCCACAATCTTTTGGAGGGACATATTGTTCCCAGGTTCCATGAAAATTGGACAGAAAATAAAGAAGTTGAAGCCATGAATGTGTATGGAGCTTTTCTTAAAATCACACCATTCAATTGCTTCTAAAATCCATTCCCTTTATTCAATAATTTCAAAGTTTTGTACACCTAGCGCCCTCCATTGGGGTGGGGTGGGGGGTGTATAATCTCCCCAGGTTTCATCATAATTGAATAAGAAACACAAATATTATAGCCAGAAGTATGTGTTTCAGTATTTTCCCATTATTTTGAAAACATAAATTTGTTTTCATTTTTGTTTTCGTTATTATTTTTGGTTTTCGTTACTACATTAACAAAACAGAAAATAATTAAAAAATTGTTTTCATTATAATAACGAAAACTAATTTCACCCCCCTAGAAATAACTAAAATTAATTGAAATATCCAAAACAGCAAACAGAGTGAGCACTAATCACACTTCATCTCCACTTCATTGGAAGAGATTCCAAACAGCCAAATTCACTGGATACAGAATTTACAGCAGACATTAGTTTCAACAGGTTAGAAGTACGAAATAACTTAGGAAATGAAGTAAACAAAGTTCTAAAGTTGGTAAAGAATGAAGAAATAATCTTCTCGACCACAAGAAAGTCAAAGTTAGATATTCGTTTGATATTTGCTTGTCCTACCATGTTCCATTGTAGTCGACTGGGAACACGGCACTCTCCTGTGGGTTCCACCTGTTACTCATGTCCCTGGGACAGGGATGCGCAGGGGGGCATTCTTGGACGATGTCCCAGTTCTCCCTTCCCCTGGAGGTTCACTTGAACCTGATTCTGAATGTTTTCTAGAGGCAGTGTAAAATGTTTGTTTGGTAAGGCCTTTGGTAGGCAGGGGGGATAGTTTGATTGGGAGGCTCAGGCTATGTGTGGTTGTGGGTCAGGGGGAGGATTAGGGAGATTTTCAGAAGGGGCTTTAGGGGTAGGGTTTCTGGGGAGGAAATTGTTTTTTTAAAAAAATATGTTTTATATGGGTGGGTTTGGGATTATGAGCCGTCCTGAGCCAATATGGGAAGGGCGGCATATAAGTTGAAATAAATAAATAAAATACAAATTCACAAATAATACAAATTGTGAATTCACAAATTCAGTTCAGGAATTTAAGTCTGTGAATTTACTCAAGCTCCAATAAAGCCACATCAGACAAATCAAAGCGAAGGAAACAACCTCTGCTGGGAGCATGTGATAGTTGAGAGGAGCTCAAAGCTTCCATCTCCTCTCTGATTCTATCCAATCATAGGGATTGTAAAATTGGAAGGGACCTAAAAGATGATCTAGTCCAGCCTCCTGCATCAAGCAGGATAGCCTCAGTTTACAGCACTGAGGACACTGGACAGATGTTTGTCCAGCTGTACTTTGAAAACAGCCAATGCTGACTATGTGCTGCTTTTCCAGCAGCTTTTGTGTCTGTAACATCTGGGTCCCAGGACAGTGTATGTGTATTGTAACTTCCGCTCTAGAGTTCAAATGCATACCTGATTTGTTATCCAATAACCACGAGTAATACCTGAATTTTCAGAAACTGTGTCAGATACCTGATGAGCCACCCAGGTGCTGATCGGGTATTCTCAGGCCTGAGCACCTTTGCCCCCCCTTTCACCTCACACTCTGCCTGACACATGAAGGCGTGGCCCCTTTAAGAACTCTGAAGAGAGCAGAGACAATCCAGGAAATGACCCAGAGCTGTCTACAGTGGTAGCAGCTTACTTAAGTCTGGGGAAGCCTACAGTTCACTACTAGTGATTGAACTCATGCTCAGAGTGTAGACTGGCTGCTCTGATCTTTTAGTCCTGTGATTCTGCAGATCTCTGGTTGTCAGTTAAGTGTCTTGTGCTTTGTATGTTTCTTGTTTCTTTTATATTGTGTTTGTATTTCCCTGTTAAGGCTACTGTCTCTGCTCCCCTTGTGACTCCCTTCCCGCCAATTCCCTTGGGTTCCCAGCATGTCTCTCCCCCCCCCC
>QEPC01009911.1:1563152-1596461 GCA_003113815.1 Sphenodon punctatus | reverse complement strand
TCTTCAGATGGGCACTCCAGTGGGTAGGGGTGGGTGGGCACGTTCCATGTAAAAATGGCCTAAAAGAATAGGGAGGATCAGGCAAAAAATATTCCCTTTGGTAAATATTTGTTTCGGCTCCACTGCTGGCTGAAGAGAAAGCCAAAGGGGAAAGTCATTGGCTATACAAACTGCCCCCTCTGACCAATGCAGAACCAAAGAACATCCGGGATGCTGCCATGGGTCAGCGTAATTTTCCGCCAAGCGTACTATCCTGTCCATTCCCAGCTTTTGGTTGACAGATGCTCCCCTTGGTGATGGTCCGAAGGCTGCAGCGAGTGCAGAATGCGGTGGCCCAACTTCTTACGGGACTGGGCCGGCGTGAGCATATAACACCAGCCCTGTGTGCGCTGCACTGCCTGCCAATAGTCTTCTGGACCCGATTCAAGGGCTGGTTTTAACCTTTAAAGCCCTACATGGCCTGGGTCCTGCTTATCTGAAGGATTGTCTCATTTCCCAGGCCCGAAGCCGGCCTCTGCGGTTTAGCGGGGGGCGCTTTCCTTGACGTCCAGCATTGTCGGTGGAAGGCCACCATGAGGAGAGCGTTCTCAACGGCTGCACCGCTGCTATGGAACTCCCTCCCAGAGGAGGCCCGCCTCTGCCCGGAGTTGCTCACCTTCTGGTGGCTACGTAAGACCTTGCTGTTCCGCCAAGCATTTGGAGAAGGAGGTGGATAGGGTGTGTGGGTTGGGGGGAGATGAATTATTTTATTTATATCTTATGATGGTTTACTGATAATTGATACCTTTCGATATTGTGAGTCTCTCCGAGCTGCCCGAGGCGGGAGGGGCGGGATATTAAGAATTTTAAATAAATCCTCCAGCCAATCTGGCCAATTGCCATTAATAGATCTATCTGCCATGAACTGATCCAGCCCTTTTTTGAACCCCCAATATCATCATTCACAATATCCCCTGACAGTGAGTCCCATAGGTTAGTTGTGCATTGTGTGGAGGAAGGAGAAAAAAAGATTCCCTTTGTTCTTACTGGAGCAGAAATGGGTGGTGGGATTATTGAATTCAGTCCCAAGCGGGATCTCGGTGGGTCCCATGCAAGTTCGGCACACCACAATGTGCTTCCAATGGACATGCATGCAATTTGTGCACACGTGTGTTCATGGCGTACGGCATGTGCGGGACGTCTGATCGGCCCCGTTGTTTGTAAGTATTATTTGTATTTGGAGGTAGCTGTTTGAGTATTCGAACAATATAATGATCTTTATTTTTATATAGCACCTCCTTGTTGTCGGCACACAGAGCTCCTTTACATACAGCAATTTAACACAACTTTTAATCCTCCCAACAACCCTGTGAGGTAGGTTAGGCTGAGAGAATATTGTGACTGGCCCAAGGTCGCTCAGTGAGTTTCTGGCTAAGGCAAGATTAGAACTGGGGTCCCCCGCTATCTCCCGGTTCAAGTACTGCGCACTTAGCCATTACACCACACTGGCTCATATCGGTGAATTAAACAGGGACTTGCATACTTAATTGTTTTCAGGTATTCTGTTTTGCAAAGCTGAAGCGGGGAGCATATTTCCTACCTGTGGGAAATACCTATTATTTTGGGCAGTTTATCGGGTGTTTGAGGGGTTTTGCACATGTGCGTGGGCACTTGACGGGCTGCCCCAATTTGTGGGAATTGTGCATGGGTAAAAAACCAACCCATCCCCATTAACTAGCCAGCGGCAGCAGAGGAAGCTCCAGGTGGTGGAGTGGGTGCTACAGGGGGCATCAGCAGGATTGGGAGGCACCGTCCGGTCGGAGCAACCGATGGCAACTAGGAAGCGTGAGCTGGCCGGAAGCCCTCCTCATGCTTCCTGGTTGTTCCCAGCTGCTCCTCATGGAAAGTGCCCTCTTGCCGCAGACCAGAGACCGCTCTGCTGTATCTAGATGTTGGGGGGGAGGCACCCTGTGAGTAATCTGCTCATCTCTTCTCTGACAAATTGGGCACTATGGATTTGACAACTGGGTTTACCCGATTGCTTGGGTGTTCCTTTTAGCTCTGCTGGTTTGTTATTTTTAGGTTCGAGGGAGGGGTAGGGTTCTGCTCTTTTGGTATTTTGGTCATTTTGGTGTTTCAGTTGCATCATTTTCAGCTATTGTGCATGTGCAATAGTGTGGCTATGCAGAAGGCACGCCTACCATTTCTATTTTAGTTTACAAAAAACCCTTTGTTTTCTGGTTTTTTTGTAAACAACCCTACTGTTTCCCCTCCCCCCAATTTATTTGATGAAAAATTATTATTTTAAAAAAAGAATTCACCGCAGACGCGCAAAATGGCCACTGGACCATTCTGCACATGTGCCGCCCTTTCCCGAAATGTTTCTGGCAGCGTCAACGCCGTTTTGGAAAAGGGGTGCGCACATGTGGAATAGTCCAGGGGCCATTTTGCGCAGGGGCAGTGACTGTTAAAAAATATTTTAAAAATAAAAAATAAGAAAATAAATCACTGTGAGTGATTACCACTGCCATTTTGGGAAAGGGCGTGCGCGTGCGTGGAACGGACCTGGTGGCCATTTTGTACAGCCAGTTTTTGTTTTTTGTTTTTTAAAAACCCAACACACACACACAAAATGGGGCAGTTTTAAAATGAAAAATGGGATAGTTTTTATAAAAAGAAAAACTTTTTAAAAAATAATTGTTTGCTTATTCATCTGTTTTTGGATTTTAATTACTGCAATTATTTATTACTACTGATCAATAATAATAAATAGATAATAAATAAAATGCATGGGGCTTTGTTCATTGTATGGTTCAGTTTAGAATGGCCAGGAGGCCATTGCACAGTAATAAAAAAAAATGTTTACATTTTTTTATTGGATTTAAATATGGGTCCATAATCCGAATCCGTAATTAAAACAACAAACCAAAAAAGAAACGGAACAGAACAGGATTTGCCTCAGAGGAACACCCCTCCTGTCAAGCCCCTTTTTGATGCAACTTCACGCCTTATGGAGCATCATGATGTCCTGAGGCTCCAAAAGGGCAGCACCACATTGGAAAGGGGGAGGGGAAAGTCCCTATTGCCCCCCCCCCCCCCCGTCCTTTCTAATGTGGCTGCACTTGGAAGTCCTCTTTTCTCTGGATTAGTGGGGGGCACCCTTGACTAACCTGGAGAAACTGGGACTCCCCCGGAACCTGGATTCTGGGCTCAAAACCTGGAATCTCAAGGTGAAACTCAGAGGTGACAACCCAAGGTCATCTACGCGTGTGTATAATCTGTCCTGGAGTGAGATGTTACCATACCAAGCGGCAACCTACTAGCTGAGCCTGTTCATTGGAGGAAGGGATTTATTCCCTTTCTCCACAATGAAGAGATTCAGCCAGGAGGCCGCCGCTTGGTAGGGATGGCAGTTGCAGGGCTGTTCCATCACAGGGGTCACCAAAAGGTAGATCATGATCTATCTACTGGTAGATCACAAGCTAGTCTCTGGTAGATCACAGTGTGTGGGGAGGAAGACCAGCATCTTAGAGTGGGACCAGCACCCTTGGGTGTGTCTCTGGGGAGGAGACCGGCTAGGAGAGCTCATCTAGTGAGGCAGAGGAGGTCCTCTAAAGGGGGTGCTCTCCTCCCCTCCTGAGACCCTCAGTGCCCTTGAGATGCCCTCGAACTGGGAACCAATAGGAGGAGTCTAGACCTGGAGCGCTGGTGCCAGCGGGAGATGTCCAGCTGGATCGGCTGAGTTGGATCCCTGGATCACGTGCAGCACCAAAGGTCTGGCCATCCCTGTTCTAGAACATGAACCATTTGGTTGGAATGGGCTCTTGTGTAGAAGACACAATGCCCCCTCTCACCCCTGCTCCCTATGTGAGATGCACACAAATTCCACGTGCATTGTGGGAGGCTCCAGGCTTGTGGGGCTCATGCAACTGTACCTGCTGCACTTATGGTACCTACGCCCCCTATGATGGATCAGTGGTCTGACCCAGTATGGCACCTCTTACGCTATACATATTACGTTAACTTGGTCACGGGAGTGTGATTTAACTTGGGCATGCAAGGGTGATTTAAGCTGGGTTGGAAAGTGCAGCTTGAGGGTGCCCCAGCTCCATTTCAGACAGTGGTTGCTGCCCTGTCAATAGGCTTCCTACAGTACCAGCCGGCCAGATCTCATCATTGCCAAGACTGAGCTGTTAGTAACTCCATACGAGATATTAAATCAAGGTCTCTTTCTGCCCATCTCTGGTGTCCATCAGGGAGGAAGTTAAACATCCCCTCCCCCAGTGCATTTCCAAAAGATCAGGTCATAACTCTCATATCCTGCCTGATGTTTCCTCACTCAACAAAAGCAGGTTCATATGTCCAAGGCTGCGTCTCAACCACATGCCATTCTCCTCTGTCCCGTGTCTAAACGAGGCGAATGCCCAACAGTCTTGGGACTCTAAATGATATGTTTTCTGCACAGCTGTCTCTGTCCGTACCAGCAGGCATGTTCCAGGTGAAAATCCTTGGGAAGTATTCAACAAGTAAAATGAGGCGGTACAATACAATGGGCTCCTGCCTGGGACTGCCTGGGGTGCCTAGGCGGTCCTGCAATAAGTACTTGTGGCAGGCTGGTGGTGTTCCAGGGGAAGTGTTCACAGGATTGGGGCCAAGCACACCTGCCAGACTCTGGCTCTCAGTCACCAGTGGTCATTTATTTACAAACAGACCTGTGCATAGTGCCATAAACAGACAGTATAATATAAATACAGTAATGGGCAGTGGCTTTAGCTATCATGGAGTGAGGGGGCTCAGTTGAGCTTGAGCCCTGGCTTTGGGGAGTGGGGGGGGGGAGATATGCTTTGGAAGTGGCTTGGCAGAGTAGGAAATTTTCAGAGGGAGTGGGGTCAGCACTCGACCTCCACCCACTCTGAAAATATCCTAGTCCTGTGGTACTCCGGCCACTTGCAAAGCAAGTTCACAATGTGGGTAAGGGTAGAGTGTTGTCCCCACAGACTCTTATTACTTCCTGTCCGGTGGGGTTGTTGACACTCTTGAGGGGGGAAGGGGGACGACCCAATGGGAGCCGGGGGGTGGGGGAAGGCTAAGGCTATCTGAGATCCCCCTTAGGATGGCTGCCACTTAGGAAGATCCTGGCTCCTTGTTCTCAGGGTGGGGCCTGTGCCTGGGATTAGGGTTGAAATGGGAAGCCGCTGTGGTAGCTGTTTCTGACGGAAAGAGCTCTTCCGCAATGAGCGGCACAGTGTGATAGAGACGTTCATTCTGCTACTTCCACTGGCAGTTTCTGAGATGCGGCCGCAGTGTGAAGTGGTGGAACAATGTTTCTTCCAACACTTTCCGAGATTATTCCGACACTTTCTGATCATTTCAATCTTGGAAAGCAAAGGACGTGGAATTAGCAGAATGCCGGCGGAAAAGCTGTGGAAAGTCGCAGGCAATTCCAAAATGGCAGAACGAAATAGCGGTGCGGAAAAAGGAGTCGCAGCTTCGGTCCTAACTGGGACATGAGCCTTGGTCTGCCATAGCCTCCAATGCTGAGGAGACCCTCGCCAGGGCCAGCCTTAGAATTTGCAGGGCCCAAGCTGAAGATAAAACGTGGGGCTCTATTGGTCCATTCCCTACCCCCTCCAGGGGGGGCTGTATAGGTGGTTGTGTCTGAGGTTCTTCTGGGGCTTTATACCCTGTCCTGGTGAAAACAGGGACCACTCTGGGCCCCCTGTAAGTAGAGAAAAGAGCAGAGCCCAGGGCAGTTGCCCTGGCTTTCCCTGTGGTAAGGCAGGCCCTGCCCCCTCATCGAGCTCTCCACCCACTCCTTGGAGACGTGGCACCTGGCACCTTCTAGCTACCAGACGTGACCTTGCTGTCAGACTCAGGGACGTCCTGCGTGCATCAGTGACTGGTCTAAGCCTGGAAGAAGGGCTCTACCTTCCCCTACTAGCCCTTTCCCTAAAGGGTGTAGCTACCATGGAATGAGGGGGCTCAGTTGAGCCTGGGACCTGGGCTCTAGGAGGGCCCTTTGCAAGTGTGGCCTGAACATTGCTAGGAAATTTCAGAGTGAGAGGAGGAGGAGGAGGGGGCAGGGCCCCCACCCACTCTGAAAATATTTTAGTGGCACTCAGTCCACTTGCAAGGACCCTGCCAAGAAGGGAATTTTCAGAGTGGGTGAGGGTGGAATGTTGGTCCTACTCTCTCTTAAAACTTCCTTCCTGGTAGGGGTCTTTCTGGGTTCCAGGCTGGTGCCACTGCCTTTGCAGAGGAAGGCTGAGGCTGGCCAGGAGCCTCCTTGGGAGGGAAGCCATGTAAGGGGACCCTGCCCCCTTCCTGTTAGAAGGGTCCATAATCGAGAGATGAGCCCAGGCCTGCTACAGCCAGGGTGCAGTTTTAACATGGGGATATTGGGGGGGTGCCCTCCCTGCTCCCCCAGTGCCACTAATATTATTGCCTGATGTTGGTGGCAGCATTGCAGTCCCACTGCCCCCCGCTGACCTTATTTCTCTGGATTAGTGGGGGCACCCTTGGCTGACCTGGACACCTCACACATGCGCAGAAGTGCACAATCTCATCCAGCATTGTGCGCTTCTGCGCATGTGCAGGAATGCACCATTCTATGGGAAGCGAGGGTGAGAGTACAGTCTGCAGCAAAATGGTGTGAAGATTGAGGCATGAGAGGGGGCAGGGAGAGAGCGGGGCAGCAGGGAGATGGCAGAGAGGGTTTTATAGGGATGTGCGAACAGAACGTGGTTTGGATGGTCGGTCGTTCGGTTCGAAACCCGAGTTTGGGTTCGGTTGTTTGGTTCGGTGGAGTTCGGTTTGGCCGAACATTCAAAAATAGCGCTATCGCTACCGATACAGAATTCAAAGATTTTTTTCGATATCGGTATCATTGTCCCACCCCCTGGTCTTGTTAGGGGGTGGGAGGAAAGGATGGGGACTCAGGCTCACTTTCGAACACTGGTGACACGCACACAAGCTCTGCCCCCATGGGGAAGGGGAAAAATGCCCGTCAGGATATTGTAGTGGCCCAATACGTCTCAGAGAGACGGTGCCTTTCTCATCGTAGGGCGCAGAGCAGCAAGAGGAAGTCAGACACAGACACACCGTACTTGCTCTTCTTGGAAGGGGGGAAGGGGAACAAGTGGGGAAGGAGTGGGTGAGGGGTGACACGGGAGGCCTCTGGGGTTGAGGGAAGCAGGGTCTTGTCACGCACTCAAGGAAGGGCAAAGGTTTTGCACATTACCAATTGCTCTCTTTCAGTCCAATGCGGTCTCTCACAATGCCAGGGAAACTAGGGAAACAGGGGACACATACACCACATACAACCTTAAGTCTGCACAAGCACCTCTGGGTTAATGTTCCATGTGGCCTTACCCACAGTTGAAGATTATGGCGTGTGGGCTGTTGGAGGTTCCTCTGTCGGTCCTGGGGGCTCACCCTCCCATTGTGGAGGAGAACTTTACCAGGCCTTCCTCTTAGTTTAGGCCCTCTGCCCAGATGTTTTGGGGGTGAGGGGCTGTCTTCTGGATTCAATCAGAAGAATCCAACTACCATGGCGAAGCGAACTTTGCCAATTACATCTGGTGCGTCAGCTTGGGCCGTATATGTCGGACATTGATCTGGCCACCATTATCCATGCTTTCATCACCTCAAGACTGGACTATTGCAACGTGCTCAACATGGGGCTACCTTTGGTGATGGTCCGGAGACTGCAGCTGGTGCAGAATGCAATGGCCCATCTCCTTACGGGAACGGGTTGTCGTAAGCACATTACGCCAGTGCTTCGTTCTCTGCACTGGCTGTGTATAGTTTTCCAGGCCTGATTCAAGGTGTTGATGTTGACCTAAAAAGCCCTAAATGGCCTTGGTCCCGCTTATCTGCTGGATTGCCTCACCTCCCCGGGCACTGGACAGACTCCTGCGGTCGGCTGGGAATACCTCCCTCAGAGTCCCTTGAGTATCCAAGTTGGTGACGATGAGGGGGGCATTCTCAGTCACCATAACGCTGCTGTGGAACTCCCTCCCAACAGAAGTTCACTTAGCCCCAGATTCCCCCTCGTTCCAAAGACCATGTAAGACCAGGCTTTTGGTGAGGGAGAATAGAGATGGGCGAACGCAGTTCAGAAGTTCAGAGTTCGGACCGAACTCAATCAGTTCGGTTGACCGAACCGAACTTGATTTTTGAACCAATCCGAACCGAATTTCTGAACTCGCCTCTGTTCACCCATCCCTAAAAGATAATATTCCATTTAGTTCAATGGGGTTTGAATTTCTGAACTTTGTTCAGAAGCTCAGAGTTCGGACTGAACTCGAATAGTTTGGTCGACCGAACCGAATTTCCGAACTCAGTTCTGTTAGCCCATCCCTAAGGGAGAAGGGTGAAGGGTGGGGGTTGGTAGGGGGGGAGGGTTGTTGTGGCTCCACCTGAGTAGTTTTATATATTTTATTGCTTATATTTTTATTGTTCTGTTGTATTTATGTGTTTTAGTTTTGTTGTATGCCACTCTGAGCTACTGTGGTAGGAGGGGGAGGCTAAGAAATAGCCTAAATAAATATAAATAAATGGGAAATTACCCCCTGGAGCTTGTAGTCCCACTCTCTCAGCTATACTTCTGTTGCTGTGAGACTCCTGACAGTGAAGGCAGCACTCCAGATGCTGTTTGAGAGCTTTGACTCCCTCCTTGGCTTACGAAACTTCTCCTCAGGCAGCCATCTTGTGTCTCTCTTCTCCCTCAGTGCTCTCTTTGAGCTAGCACCTCAGCTCCCCCGATGGGCCTTCTCTGCTTCCCAGAGGCTGCAGGTGGTATCCGCTCCTCCTCTCAGCTTTGTGAGCCTTGCAGGACTGTCTCTCAGATTGTAAGCTCTAGGGCAGGGACCATGTCTATTTCATTACTTTGTAAAGCACCAGGTACATTGCTTTCACTATAAAAATGTTTTATTTATTTATTTATTTATTTATTTAACAAAGCTTATGTCCCGCTCTCAGAGTCGCAAACAACATTATAAAAGTATAAAACAATTTTAACTTTTTAAAATATCAATCATAAAACAAAGACACAAACATACCCACCTCCTGATCCTCCCTCCCCCTTCTCCACCCTCCCCCTCACTAAATGCCTGACGGAACAGCCAGGTTTTACAGTTCTCACGGAAGGCCGGGAGATCCAGGGCCAGATGCGCCCCTACCGGGAGGGAGTTCCACAGGTGCAGCGCAGTGACTGAGAATGCCCTGTTCTGCGTGACCACCTGGGGGACCTCCAGCAGCTCGCCTCCAGCCGACTGTAGGGGCCGATCCAGGTCCCAGGGAGTGAGGCTGTCTCGCAGATAAACAGGGCCCAAACCGTGTAGGGCTTTATAGGTTAAGACCAACACTGAATCAGGCCCGGAAGACTATTGGCAGCCAGTGCAGAGACCTGAGCACTTTCGTAATGTGCTCCCGGTGGCCCAACCCCACCAGGAGCCAGGCCTCCACATTCTGCACCAGCTGCAGCTTCCGAGCCGTCACCATAGGTAGCCCCACGTAGAGTGTGTTGCAGTAGTCTAATTGAGAGCTAATAAACGCATGGATGATCGTGGCCAGGTCCGGAACCGAAACCAGTGGCCGAAGCCACTGCACCAGATGTAACGGGTGGAAGGCACTCCTTGCCACAGCCTCCACCTGGAGATCCAGGCGGAGCTTCGCATCGAGGAGCACCCCCAGGTTCCGCACCTGGGACGTCAGCGGAGGGCAAACTCCATCAATCGATGGAGCTGTCAACTCCACTGACCTACCCATAAGCATCACCTCCATCTTTTCAGAATTCAGTCTCAGTCGGTTAGTCCTCATCCAGTCCCCCACAGTTGCCAGACACCGGGTAAGCACCGAGACAGCTGGGCCTGGGTCAGTTGAAAATGAGAGAGACAGTTGGGTGTCATCCGCATACTGATGACATCTCACCCCGAACTGTCTGATCACTTCGCCGAGCGGCTGCACGTACACGTTGAACAGGAGAGGGGACAAAACTGAACCCTGCGGGACCCAACACGGGAGGTCACGGAAAGATGAAAAATAATCACCGAGTACCACCCGCTGAGTTCTTCCGGTCAGGAAGGAACAGAACGATTCCACCCACCCCTGCACTGTCCCGCAGGCACGTCACCAAACATCTCATGGTCAATGGTATTAAATGCTGCCGAAAGATCTAAAAGGACCAATAGGGTCGATCGCCC
The DNA here is from genome assembly GCA_003113815.1 of Sphenodon punctatus. Classification (NCBI taxonomy): domain Eukaryota; kingdom Metazoa; phylum Chordata; class Lepidosauria; order Sphenodontia; family Sphenodontidae; genus Sphenodon; species Sphenodon punctatus. Next base: position 1,586,277 of record QEPC01009911.1, on the reverse strand, counting down.
TGTCTTTTTCTCGGCAAAGATCATCTACCAAGGCCACAAGCGCTGTCTCGGTGCCATGCCCCGGACGAAAGCCAGACTGCAAAGGATCAAGATAACTGATGCGATCGAGATGCCCCTGGAGCTGCTGAGTCACTACCCGTTCAATAACCTCCCTAAACGGGGAAGGTTAGAGACAGGCCGATAGCTGGCAGGGGAGTCAGCGTCAAGCGATGGTTTCTTGAGCAGGGGTCGCACCACCGCCCCCTTGAGACAGTTCGGCACTCTGCCCTCCCGCAGGGAGGTGTTGACCACCCCCGCCAGCACCGGTCCCAATGTCTTCCAGCAGCTCTTAACCAGCCAGGACGGGCATGGATCTAATTCACAAGAGGTGGCTCGAACAGCCCCAAGCACGCTCACCACATCGGTGGGTAATAATTATTATAATTAATAATAATAATCTCATGGGCTCTGTCCATTTGGGGGTGTTCCATCTAGTTAATAATTGGGTAAACAGTAATATCTGGTAAACCAGTTTGGTTGATGGTTAACCTCCCTGGTAACTTCTACAGAAATAAATAACTGTTTAATACTATTTTGGCTTGGTTACTTTGGTCACTTTGGTATTTTGGTTATTTCAAGTAGATGCTATTAGTGCTAAATAGTGCCAAAATGAAATAACCAAAATACTAATGCTGAAACTCGGTATTTGAAATTACTCGTTTTTTACCAAGTATCTCAGTATGTGACTCAGTTTTACTGAGTAACCGAGGAATCAGTCCATTACTCAGAAAATCCTTAAATGAGCAACATATGGGGCTTTTCCTGCCCCTATATAAGGGTACTCGGAAAATACTCGACACTCGGAGCCGGTCCTCAGAATCTCAGAAATACTTGTGAATAAATTTTTTACTATTCAGTTCAGCCCTACAAAATACCAAAATGACTGAAATAGTCAAAATAAAATATGCAAATATAACATGTGGAGAATAAATATTCAGATATTTGATGGGCAATTCAAAAATGTAAATGGTGGGCCTGATCCCCTGCCCCGCACACACCACCATTATCAGGATGTTGTGCTCATGCAAAGGGTGGGGTGGGGTTTGGGACTGCAACCAATATTTGTGAATAGGAAAAAACGTTTTGTTTTAGCACTAAACCAAGAGGAACTGATAGAATCTGTTGAACATTTTGAGGGGATGGAGAATGAAAACAGAGAGAGGCAGAAAGAGAGAAAACACCAACGTTTTTATACCATCTGAGTACCTAGCGGTCTTTGTATCCATCCAGCTTTTCCTTGGGGAGGAAAGTGGAAATGAGGGACAGGCTGAGAGTCTCAAACCACATACTCTCGACTTCAGTGGCACTACACCAGAGTAAATGGTTTAGAGATAGTAGCCAGTAGAGCTGAAATGGGTAGTCGCTGGAGCTGAAACAAGTACTTGCCAAAATAAGAATACCTGTCAAATTTCTGGTATCCAAATCGACCTGACGATGTCAGGTACCCAATGTCCCAGAATGATGACTTCCTGTATTGATTTTTCAACTTCTGTATTTATTTATTTTACTTCTGATACTGTTTTCTTCGTTTTCAGTCCTGGAAAGCTTACTTCTGGTTCCAATTGTTTTTGTTTTTCGTACCGATTTTTTGGTTTTCTGTCCCGATATACTGATAGGTAATCGAAACATTGAAAAATTGGTACTCAACATTACTGATTTTGAGGTACATAGGTGTCTGATTGGTAATCAAGTAGGCCATCGAGTACCCAGTATGGTACTCAAAAATGTGGGTGTTACGCACAGGCAGAAAATCAGTTATCCGTTTCAACTCTAGAAGTGGGGTTTTTTATTTGCAGATATTTGTTTTTGGGTAGGCCTTTGAGTACCCAAATAGTAACTATGACCAAAAGAGGTATTCACGTATCTGGCTTTTGTGGCATTCTGTTTTTTTCTTTCTTTAGGTTTTCAATTTGGTTATTTCAGGCATTTGATTACTTCAGTATTCCAATGACATCGTTTTTGGCAATTGTTCATGCCAAAGAGTACAAGTACTCAACTTTCATTAAGTCCTTGGGAAAAGGTGGGATATAAATCATACCAAAACTATTGAAATGACTTAACCAAAATACCAAAATGGCCAAATACCAAAATGACTGAACAGAAAAATATATATGAAAAAAACCCAACCTCAAATTACCTAAATGGATACCCAACTGTGCATAAATGGATATTATTGATTATTATCCAGTCCACCATTTTTAGTTTGGGTAGGGTATATTTGATGGGCTTACCCATTTTTGTGGGGCAGTACTTGTTTCTGCTCTAGGGTCACCAAGAGTTTGTGAGATGCCCAACCTCATATAGGTAGTCAGACTCATCCACATCCTAGGCTAGTGTTGAATACCAAAAGACCAACCTGTTGTCCTTCTCCCAGCTGCCAGTTCAGGCCTCACGCTCCCTGAATTCCTTTTGGCAGGGAGTATATTAAATAACCTCACCGTTGATTTTATTTAAAGAAATACCCTGGCCAACCCAACCTTGATGATGTCATTCAGTTTGCTTGCCTCCCCTCTCTTTCCTGCCTTGTGTCTGTGCTTGTAAAGCAGGAGTGTGTCGTCAACAAAATCATTATCCTGCATTCTGAGAAGCTGGATTGTGCATGCAACAGGAACCAGCTTTTCTAAACAAATGCACCATGAAAAAAGAGATTAAAGAAATATTGGAACAAAATGAATAAAGTCTCTAATTTGACCTATATAAATTAGTTAGTGTGACAAGAATTTGGGGGTTGGATTCTCAAGTAATTGTGTGCAAAATGCAACTGGTTTTTGCAACATTTGCTTGTCACTTCAATAGCAGAGCTGACACAGACACTCGCAGAAACAGGGATGCCTAGTGCCTGATCCGTCTCGGTTAGTTCCTCTTTAGTGCCCAATGAGATGTCTGAGCTATCGAAATACTGTTACCAGATTTCTGGTTTTCTGCTACCGATTTGACAGTTTGTGCCATTTACCGAGAAAAGGAAAATGCTTAGGTTACAGCTGAAACGTCTACCTCATTTGGTAAACTGAAAAATTGAGACAGAAAACCAAAAAATTGGGACCAGAAGCTGACACTTTGGGACCAGACGTTGACATTTCAGGAAAGCAGGTACCCAAATCAGGTTGAAATTGGGTAACAATTTGTACCCAAAATTTATTTCAGTTCTAGGTTCTGTACGATCAGAAAGACACTAAAACAGTAAATTGGAATAAGTTGTCAAAACAGAAAATTGTTAACTTGGCAATGATAATACCAAATATTTTGGGTAACCAAGTACCCATTTTGGTAATCGGGCACCAATCAGGTACCCGAAAAGGTACTAAAAATGTCAGGAATTACTGAAATTAGCTACCCATTTCAGCTCTTTTGGTTATCCATTTTGTTTTCATTATTTGGTTTTTCACGGAACTGAAACAATCTATGCAGAGAATACCACATCCAACAAATTGGCTTGTTTTGATTCAGGTTTGACAAAACAGATACAAACCCTATTCACTCCAGTTTTGTCTGACATCTGTTTCCGTTATTTCTGTTTAGTTATTGAACTGACTTCAGTAATTTGGTGTGAACAATAGCCAAAATAAAGTAACCAAAATATTGAAATGTCCAACCCTCCCCCCTCCCCCCCCCAAAAGACCAACAACCCCAGGCAACCCAAATACTGAAATAAGTGAAGTAACTGAACGGGAATATGTGAATATTTGTTTTACTTTAAAATGCGGTTAAAATATTTGGAAGGTTATCTGAAAAAGCAGATAATATTCATGCATCATAAATACACTATTCATTTCAGCTGTAGAATTTTGTTTAGTTTGGTAAAAAAAAAATTGTTTACTAGTATCGTTACATGAGTTGTATGCTCAGCTTTTCAGATTTTGGCTATTTAGTATTTTGTTCCTTTGGTGGTCCAGTTGTTTGTATTTAATTTGTTTTAACAAATTGAATGTGAATTTGAATTTGATTAGGCCGTCGGTGTGACACAAAGCAGTGGCAGGGACTACAGGACTGGGGTACAGAGAGTAGGTGCAGGATGAGGTCTCGGGAAGCATGGTGGGAGAGTTTTTTCAGGATTGGGTCTGGACAGCTGGTGCAGGATCAAAGTGCAAGGCCTAGGAAATAGTGCAAGATTGAGGTCCAAGGGTCACGGCAGGGTCAGCACACGTATCTAAGAGGTAGGAGTAGATGAGGCAGGACCAGACTGAGGTAAAGTGGGCTCCCTGGGCAGTCTCATAGGGGGCTCACTGGGCTGTCACTTGGTTGGCCCCCATCAAAGCAGATGCTGGGCTCCCATCGAAGCAGATGGTGAGCCCCAGTTTCCCAAGTGGCCAGACTCACCAGCAGGATCAGGAGGACTGGGTTCTCAGAGGGAAGGTCAGAAGGGTCAGCCTTCAGATGTACCAAAGGACACACTAGGTTCTGAGAGTGCAGAGCCGGTCCAAGGTGTGTAGAGACATGAGGAAAAGACACAGGAGGCAGAAACGAGATGGCAAGACAGGCAGTGATTGACAATATGCCTATGGATACTGACCGGCCAGTATAGTCAGCAGCCAAGCAGGAAACTGCAGGCGTGAAGCTAGGCTTAGGAGGTGTGTGGCTTGACTAGGGCTGGAGAAGGTCATATGGCTAACAGTGGGTCCCAGGCCAGCAGGAACTAGTGGTGCTGCAGAGTCAGTCACTGCACCCATGGTTTCCAGAATGCTGGTTCAAGCCCACAGGCAGGAGAAAGTCATAAAAATTTCAAAATACCAAATGACAAAATAAGGGTATGTCCGGAATGTTTATTGAATGTGTGAGGCCGTGCCTGAAAGTGTTACCGGGGGTAGGGAGGAAAGGTTCCACACACGCGCACACGCAACGTAAAGGCCCTGGGGTGTCGAGGTCAGCACGGGAGCGACCGGGGGTAGGATGCCCGTCAGGATAGTGTGTGGCTCTACCTCTAATTAAAGAGAATGAGCCCTTATCATCATCAGGCGCTGCTGACCAAGAACCCAAGGCTGCCCCACACTCGTTAGCCACACACAGAACCACACGAGGGGACCAGGGGGTGAGGGGTTCCACCCCGGGGAGTGCGGGGGCCCCGGAGGGGGGAAGGGCGAACGGACACGGGTCACTCACCACCAAGGCCAAGGGCACCACACACAGGTCCGGGAGGGCTTTCACTCTACTGCACACGCTGCTCACACTCAGGAAACTTGACAAGGAACACAAAGGTTGGGACACACTCACTTGGGCAATAGTTAGGGTAATCACGCTCACGAAGGCTTTCACGCTCACTCGCAGGCACACGTAGGCAAGGGCCGGTTTCCACAATCACCAGCGCCGCTTCCCAGGCGGCGCTGGCTTTTATTCTCTAACCCCCGCCCCCGTGCGTGCCCGCAGCCGCTCTGAGCGGCGCCGCGGGGGCGGGGGAATCCCCACAGCATGACTGATTGCAGGGGGCGTGGCAATGTGTTGCAGCTGGGCCCCTAACGGTGGCGCTGCTGGGGAGGGTGTTCCCTGCGGGGCTGGAGCAGGCCCCGCCTGGCTGGTCATCGGTGGGGGCGTGGCCACAGATCCAGGCCCTCCCTCCAGTAATCGTGGGGGCGTCGGAGGAACGCCCTCTTGCCGGCTTCCTGCCGGCGGCGTCTGTTGCAGGCGCGGCTCTCCCCGAGCCGCTTGCGCCGGTGCCGAGGGGGTCCCTGTGTCTGGCGTGCTGCTGGGTAGGGGTAAGTTCTGCGGGGGTGTCTCGGGGGTCCCGGCGCGAACCCGGGTGCCCCTGACAGTACCCCCCCCTCGAGGGCGCCGGTACCCAAACCGGGGCGGGCCAGGCTTCAAAGGATGCCGAAGGTGGAACGCCCGAAGTAGCCGAGGGGCGGATACATTGGCGGCGGGCTCCCAGGAACGATCCTCAGGACCATACCCCACCCAATCTACGAGGTAGTGGAGTCGGCCCCGCCGCAACTTGGCATCAAGGATTGCTCGGACTTCGTATTCCGGACCGGCGACCGACCATTCCGTTGGGCCCGGCGGGATGCTCTCTGCTTGACGTTGGGCCGGGTCGGCCTTCTTGAGCATGGACACATGCAGCGTGGGGTGCAACCGTACATGCGGCGGGAACTGTACCTTGTACGTGACGTCATTTATTTGGTGGGTAATTGGAAAAGGACCGATATAACGGGCGTCCAGTTTCGCCGAGGGCCGTGCAGATGGGTAATGCCGTCGATCTACCCAGACCAGATCGCCTGGGCATAAAGGGGTTCCTTCGCGTCGGTGTTTATCCCCTTGTGCCTTGTACCGCTGACGGGCTTCCTGTAGCGTGTGCCGGGCGAGAGTTTGGGCCTTGTGGATTTGCTGTACGAGGGCCCCTGCGGCTGGCACCTCTATGTTGGGGGTATCGAACGTACCTAGGTGGGGATGGAATCCGTATGTTACGAAAAAGGGCGACGCTCCGAGGGACGCATTGGGGGCATTGTTGTAAGCGAATTCGGCCAGGGGGAGCCACGCATACCAATCGTCCTGTAGGTAATTAGTGTAGCAACGGAGGTATTGTTCCATGTTTTGGTTTACGCGCTCCACCTGGCCGTTAGCTTGGGGATGGTAGGCGGTGGTGGGTCTTAAGGTCACCTGGAGCGATTGAAACAATGCCTTCCAAAATCGTGCTGTAAATTGGGTCCCTCGATCGCTAAAGATCTCCTGTGGCCACCCATGGAGTTTGAACACGTGGCGGATGCATAATAACGCAGTACGTCTGGCTGAAGGCAACCCCTTGCACGCGATAAAATGGGCGAGTTTTGAAAAGTGGTCAACGACTACCAAAACTGCGGTGTGGTGCCGTGAGGGTGGTAGGTCCACCACAAAGTCAAGTCCGATGCGCTGCCAGGGTCCCATTGGTAACGGGAGGACCTGTAGAAGTCCCGTCGGTGCACGACGGGGAACCTTAGTCCGTGCACACGTAGCACAGCCAGCAACATACCGTTGTACATCGTGGTGGAGAGTCGGCCACCAAAAGGAACGAAGAATCAGTTGTTGGGTACGCTCTACTCCTGGGTGTCCTGCAGTAGGGGCTTCGTGATGGGCCCAGAGGACTTGGGCCCTACAGGACGGGGGTACTATGATACGCCCTTGATGGCGTTGGAACCCGTCGGGGGTTTTTTCGGTCGTGGAGTCAAGTTCTCGTTGTGTCGCTTCTCGGAGGGCTTCGGTGGATAGATATGTTGCACAGAACGTTTTAGGTTCTAAGATGGGCTCGAGGGACGGCGGACTATCGGGCTGCTCCTCTAAGTAACGGGACAGAGCGTCCGCCAAGACTTGTAATTTCCCGGGACGATAGCGGATGCGAAAGTCGAAGCGGGCGAAGAACAGTGCCCAGCGCGCATGCCGGGCATTGGTGATGTGGGCGCTTTGAAGGAATGTCAGGTTCTTGTGGTCCGTGTGGACTAGGATAGGGTGCTGTGCCCCTTCTAAATAATGACGCCACGTGGCGAACGCCGCTTTGATGGCGAGAAGTTCCCGATCGAGAATAGAATAGTTCCTCTCGGCCGGGGTCAACTGGCGAGAGTAGTATGCACACGGGAGGAGGGTGTCAGGGTTCCGTGCTGGTTGAAGGAGAACAGCCCCAATCGCCCTTCCCGAGGCATCTGCCTCCACGTGGAAGGGTTTCTCCAAATCCGGGTGTTGTAGGATAGGGGCAGTCGTGAAGGCTCGCTTCAAGAACTCGAAGCTCCGTTGTTGTGCTACCCCCCACTGGTAAGGTTGGTTCTTCTTCAGTAATTGTGTGAGGGCGGCGGTGATCTCGGCATAGTTGGGGATGTATTGTCGGTAGTAATTAGCGCTTCCTAGAAAGCGTTGGAGCGGTTTTACCGCCTTGGGCGGAGGCCAGTCTCGAAGGGCCTCGACCTTGGAGGTTTCCATCATGACTCCTGAGGGGCTGATGACAAACCCTAGGAAGCTGACTGTTTGTAAATGGAACGAGCATTTTTCTTGTTTGCAGTACAACTTGTGATGTCGTAAGCGTTGCAGGACTTCTCGGACATGCTCCACATGTTCTTCTAGGGTCACGGAGTAAATAAGGATATCATCAAGATATGCAATAACATAGATATCTAGTATATCATGGAAAACGTCGTTAATAAAATGCTGAAAGGCCGCCGGAGCATTGGCGAGACCGAAGGGCATCACCCGGTACTCGAACAGTCCGTATCGGGTCCGGAAGGCGGTTTTCCATTCATCTCCGGACCGCATCCGGACCAGGTTGTATGCCCCTCGAAGATCGAGCTTCGTGAAGAATCGGGCTCCCTGGAGGCGGTTCAATAATTCTGGTATCAATGGGAGTGGGTACCGATTTTTCGTAGTGATTTGGTTTAGTCCACGGTAGTCGACACACGGCCGTAATCCTCCGTCCTTCTTGGCTACAAAAAAAATAGGAGCCCCCGCCGGGGAGCTGGAATGGCGAATAAATCCCTGTCGGAGGTTCTCGTCGAGGTATGTGCGGAGCGCCCGAAGTTCCGGGGCGGCCAGGGCATAAATGCGTCCGAAGGGGGGTTCTGTCCCTGGAAGTAAATCAATCGGACAATCGTACGGCCGATGCGGAGGGAGTTCCGTGGCCTGCGTTTTACTAAAAACATCGGCGTAATCCTGATACTCCGGAGGTAAGGCGTTTTCCTGCCGTGGGGGCCCGGTGGTCGTGGTAGCTCCTAGAGTGATTGGAGGTTGCGGGCGGATACAGGCCATAGTGCACTGGGGAGAAGGGAAACGTACACATTTTTTGGACCACACGATGTGGGGGTCATGGATCTGTAACCACGGTGCCCCCAGGACCAGCTGAAAGAGCGGGGTGCACACTACGTCAAAGGAAAGTTGCTCGTAATGGTCCCCAATGGTGCACCCCAAGGGGTGCGTGCCCAGCGTTATAGGCCCAGAGACTAAGGGGGACCCGTCAATAGAGTGAACCGCCTCGGGTGGAACCTTGGCTCGGGTCGGGATTGCCCACTGGGCTACCAACGGGCCATGGATGAAGTTGCCGGATGCCCCCGAGTCCACAAGGGCCCACACCACAAGGGATGCCTGCGGGCTAAGGGTGAGGGTGACCGGCACCTGAAGGTGCGGGTTCTGGCGCTGAGAAGGGCCTGGGGTCTTGAGTACCCTTACGATCGAGGCGACCCCAGTCCGCCCCGATCGCGCCCATTTCCCGCCTCCCGACGGTGGGGGGGCAGGGCTGGGCATTCCCTAATAAAATGAGACGCCTCCCCACAATAGAAGCAGGAACGAGAGGCCCGACGGCGCTCCCGTTCCTCCTTAGACAAGGGTCCCCGAGAGGCCCCGAGCTGCATGGGCTCTGCCTCGGGGAGTTTTGGGGGTCCGGGGGGCAAGAGGGGCCGGACCCAGCCGGGGCGCCCCTCTTGGCGTCTTTCTCGTTTGCGTTCCAGCAGCCGGGCTTCGATCTGCAGGGCAAGGTTGGCGAGTGCCTCCCATGTATTCGGGGCTTCTACTAGGGCCAGCTGATCCTTGATGTCTTCCCCTAACCCCCTTTTAAACATGACCTTCAATACCCCGTTAGGCCACTGGAGTTCCAGCGCCAGTTGCTGGAATTGGGTCAAATACTCCAATACACCCCCCTTAGCTTGGCGCAGGGACATAATCAGGGCCTCGGCATCTTGAGTTCGATGAGGATGGTCGAACAGGAAGGTTAATTCTTTTACGAACTCCGAAAAGTTGTTTAATAAGGGGCTATCCCCCTTCAGGAGGGTGGTGGCCCACTCCAAGGCAGGGCCCCCCAGGTTCCCGATGATAAAGGCCACCTTACGCTCATCTGTGGCATACGTGGCTGGCTGTACCTTAAAGGTCAGCCGGCATAGGGCCAGAAACCCTTGGAAGGCCTGCCTATCCCCCTGAAATTTTTCCACTTTGGGCCCTTTTGGTTCTCGGGGCACTAGAGGGTGTGCCACTACTATAGGGGGTTGTGGGGGAGGAGGCTCCACCACCCCCATTCCGGGTCCCGCGGCAGCCCCTTGTAACTGGGTTACTGCCGCGGCTATGCCTCCTTGTTGGGCCTGGAGGTCCTTTACCTCCATGGCCAAGGACTGTACGGCATGGGTCAACTGAGAAATTTCTTTTGAAATATCCATGTTCCCTGAAGCCGGTTAAGGGCCGATTTAAGGCTGGTGATTTGTTACCGGGGGTAGGGGGGAAAGGTTCCACACACGCGTACACGCAACGTAAAGGCCCTGGGGTGTCGAGGTCAGCACGGGAGCGATCGGAGTTAGGATGCCCGTCAGGATAGTGAGTGGCTCTACCTCTAATTAAAGAGAATGAGCCCTTATCATCATCAGGCGCTGCTGACCAAGAACCCAAGGCTGCCCCACACTCGTTAGCCACACACAGTACCACACGAGGGGACCAGGGGGTGAGGGGTTCCACCCCGGGGAGTGCGGGGGCCCCGGAGGGGGGAAGGGCGAACGGACACGGGTCACTCACCACCAAGGCCAAGGGCACCACACACAGGTCCGGGAGGGCTTTCACTCTACTGCACACGCTGCTCGCACTCAGGAAACTTGACAAGGAACACAGAGGTAGGTACACACTCGCTTGGGCAATAGTTTAGGGTAATCACGTTCACGAAGGCTTGCACGCTCACTCGCAGTCACACGTAGACAAGGGCCGGTTTCCACAATCACCAGCGCCGCTTCCCAGGCGGCGCTGGCTTTTATTCTCTAGCCCCCGCCCCCGTGCGTGCCCGCAGCCGCTCTGAGCGGCGCCGCGGGGGCGGGGGAATCCCCACAGCATGACTGATTGCAGGGGGCGTGGCAATGTGTTGCATCTGGGCCCCTAACGGCGGCGCTGCTGGGGAGGGTGTTCCCTGCGGGGCTGGAACAAGCCCCGCCTGGCTGGTCATCGGTGGGGGCGTGGCCACAGATCCAGGCCCTCCCTCCAGTAGCCGTGGAGGCGTCGGAGGAACGTCCTCTTGCCGGCTTTCTGTCAGCGGCGTCTGTTCCCGGCGCGGCTCTCCCCGGGCCTCCTGCGCCGGTGCCGAGGGGGTCCCTGTTTCTGGTGTGATGTTGGGTTGGGGTAAGCTCTGCGAGGGTGTCTTGGGGGTCCCGGCGCGAACCCGGGTGCCCCTGACAGCAAGTAGGGCTGAAACTCGCCTTGCGGTTCGTCCTGGTTTCTGACAAGAAGGGTGGGTTTCCCATCTTACCTCAAGACGAGAACCCCCCCCTTCTCACTGGGAACTGGTGAGAACTCAAAGGGGGCTGGGTGGGGTTGCAGGCAGGGGCCAGGCTGGCACAGGAGCCAGAGGTGGGCAAAGACAAGCCCCCTAGGCACCTCCGGCCCCTCCCAGGCCTCCCCATGTGGGGGAAAAGATATTTTGGGCAGGGTGGGCGGGGCCATGGTTTGGGGGCTTAACGGGGGTCAGGCAGGGCATTATTTGCCATTCAGGGTACTCCTGACCCCCCCGCTGGTCTCTGCGCCGCACTGCTGCTTGTGTTTAAAAAGGAAGAAAAAAATGCCTTGGGCATGTGCAGAGCTGCTCAGCCCTGGCTGCCCTCTATAAAGATGGCGGCCGTAAGGCCAAGCAGCTCTTCTGCGCATGCTCGGCCCTGTGGGGGCCATCTTTGAAAAGGGAAGCCAGAGCTGAGCAGCTCTGTGCATGCCCAAAGCTTTGCCCAAACCGGGGGGGAGGGGGTGAGAAGGGGGGGAGGGTTCTCACCTCCCCCCTCACTTCTTGCGAATTATTCGTGGGGGGAAATTTTACCCTCGTTTCAGCCCTACCTGAAAGGGATAGGGCAGACTCCTTTCTGACATTGCCATGCCCCTTTTGGAATGCTGTGCCATCATAATATGGGGGTATGATCCCATCAGAAAGGGGTGGGGGAGTCACTGGTCATTTGGGTAGGCTGCTTACTTTGTTTTGGCTATTGCGCTGGTGGAAATAAAGTAGCCAAAATGACCAACTCGACTAACTGAAATTCCAAAATAAATGAAGCAACCAAGCCAAATACCCAAATGAGCGGTCACAATTCAAGGTGCTGGTTTTGACCTGAAAGCCCTCAGTGGCCTGAGCCCCACATATCTGAGAGAGCGCCTTTCCTACCACGCCCCACTTTGACCCCGGAAGTTGGCTGGGAGAACTCTCTTGGGGGTAGCAACTGCCAATCTTGTTCATACAACAAGAGCCCACAGGGAGGCATTCTTGGTTGCTGCCCTGGTATTATGAAACTCCCTTCCCCTGGAGGTTCATCAGAGCCTGAACATATTCCAGAGGCGGTGTCCAACTTTGTTTTGGTAAGGGGTTTGGTTAAAAGTTTTTAAAGGGAGTTTTATCGTATTTTTATTTTGTGTGTTGTATGTAAACCGCTCTGAGCCCTTAGAGGAAGGGCAGGAGAAAAATCTGAATAAATAAAATAAAATAAAATATATATGAGAATATCTGTTTCGGTCATGAATAGACCTGAAATGAATACCTGATTTGGTATCCACGGGCAATACCCGCATTTATGAGCACTGTGTCAGGTATTCAATGGACTGTCTAATCATCTATCGGGTACCTGAATACCGCCACAATAGGTAATTCCGGGTACCGATTTAATGATTTTCTTTTTTCCTGGTTACTGATTGGTTAATCAGGATGGAAAACCAAAAACATTTTTTGAGGAAAAAAATTCCTCAAAAAGGAAGGCCTATCCAGAATTGCAATTCGTGTTTGTGAGTATCAAAACCACTCTTTGTTATAGCCACTGGCGGCGGAGCTTAAGGGCAGGGGGGGCACATGCCCCCCCGAATCTGGGAGGGGGGCACTGCCCCCCTAAAACTATCCGGGGGCTGAGGGGCAATGAGGGCACCAGTCAGGAACAGCAGTCTCTTGCTGTTGCACACCCCACCGCCTCTGCAAAGCCCAGCCACACAGCCCTCGGTCAGCGTGGTGGTGACCCCCGGTGCTACCAGCCAGGCAAAGGCAAGAACAAGCCAGCAGCTGCTGGGGTGTTGCCTGGCAGTCCCTGCCTTACATTACGCTTTCAGCGCAGGCAACTCGCTCCCTCACTCAGCTGCTTGTCTGGGGCCCATGACAGACAGACTGTAATGTTGGACGGGCCTACACGTGCTCAGCTCTTCCTGTCTGGGGGAGGGGGAAACTCCCTCCCCCAGATAGAAAGAGGGGCTGAGGCACATGCGTCAGATTGAAACTTTATGAGTGGGTACTGGGTAGTGCAGCGCCGGTGCAACAGTCTGAGGCAAGCCCCCGGGGCCCCGCCCGACCCTGATCTTCTCACCGCCATCAATGCCGTGGCCAAGTGAAGCTGCCTGCCAGTGCCTGCGGCCACTTCAGCTTGCCTTGCCGGCTGCCCACCCAGCAAAGGGGGCACTCCTCGGTTCTATCTCTGCAACATGGGTCCAGAGGAACTGGGAGTCTTCCAGGCTGGGACCTTTGCGCCGGTTCCACTGCCTTAGTCCATCGGCTTCTCCGCCTCCAAGTTCTGCATGCTGTCATCAGTCACGGTGCTCCTCCACATCAACCAACATTACGGAGAGTGGGACCGGCAAAAAGGACGGAAGGGAGGGAACCGGGGTGTGTGTGCTGGGAACAGTGCCTGGCTGCCTGCACCAGGCAGGTCCCGTGGGGGTGGTTTGGCGGGGGTGCCAATGGCCGTATGCCTCCCCCCCCCCCAAATTATTGCTCCACTGCCTCTGATTGTAGCTCTACCAAGTCTTGTCTCTGAGCCGTAAGTATAGTCCAGAGACACAGTTACTGGCACTGGGAAGAGAGAGGGAAAGGCCTCCAGTGACCGAGACGTGCCCCGTGTCTGATCTTCAGTTCTGTAAACACCCCAAATAACCATCAAGCTCAGGACAGGCTCTCTCACCCCTGCAGCTTTCTCCTCTAGGGCAATGCCCTGTTTGTCTTTTGTGAAACTTTAGCGTCTTCGGGGGAGTGTTCAGGCTGGTCTGAGGACACTTGGAGAATACTTGGGAATTCCGAGGCCGGGAGCCAGAGGGAGCCTTGGGGTTGGGGGAATGGTCCAGGGAAGAGGGAGTGGGGGCCTAGCGGGGTCTGAGGGTTAGAGTACTCGCCCTCTGGAGGGGCTCCGGTGACATGTGGCTTCTTCCAGGCTGGGTAAGTTTTTAAAAAGAGGGGAAAAATCTGGGCATGCTCCTTGTCTTTTAGATTGTAAGCCACAGACAGGGACTGCGTCTATTTCTATGTTCTGTACAGCAGAGCACATGGCTGGTGCTATATAAATGTTTATAATAATAATAATAATAATAAGGGGTGAATGGTCCCTTCTGAGCATGCTCAGACCTTTTCAAGATGGCGTCTGTAGTGTGCTGATGCTGCCAGTGCCATCTGGAAAGGTCTGAGAATGCACAGAAGGGGCCATTTAGTGCTTCTGAGCATGCCTAGCTTTCCCTATCTCCTTTTAAAAACTTGCCAGGTCCAGAGGAAGGCGCACATCACCGGAGCCCCTCGAGTTGAGTGTTCTACCCCTCAGGCTTTACTAGGCCCCCACCCCCTTAAAATACCCACCCCTCAGTTCCGGCTAGGCCCCCGCCTCTCCCTTCCCTGGCCCCCGCTAACCTATTCTCTCCTTGGCCGGGGAGGGGGGCAGGGGCCTAGCTCTGGCTTTCCTGCACTCGTCCGAGGCTTTTCCAAGTTCTGAAGTTTTGGGGGCCATTTCTCGAAACTTCAGAAGGCGGAAAATCAAGTCAAGTTCCTCGGTGTTTTCTGAGGAAAAACCGAGGGACGGGTTTTAGCACTAATCCATACCTCCCAGCCCAGAGTCTGTCAGAGCACGGAACTGAACCGTATTTTCAAGCTAGCAACCCAACCACTGAACTAACCTGCCTCTCTATAGCAGACTACAAAACAGGATTTTTTGTCATTTCATCTATATGATAGCCACTGCAGAAGGCAGTCCAGGAGTCAAGTAAAACACTCCAGGTTTTTTTAACCCTCAAATGTCCAATTTTAGTCTTTCACATTTTGGGGTACACATCCTAACTAGGAACATTTTCTGAGGCCCACCCCCCTCCATCCCTCTTGAACCCTGGCAAGCCCCCACCCACAAATAAATCCCTGTTTCCAGTTCTCGGCTAGGAGATGGACATGGACTTTATTTAGTGTTGGAAACCTCATTCTCTTTCTGTCCCATTTCCTGTCTCAGGCATCAGTGTGGAATTTGTGTCTGTCTTTGGACAGCAATATAGAGTGTTGCTTCGAACTTTGGCGAGCTCTCCCCCTCCTCTATAAACAACAACAAAATAAGCTTCTAACGTTTAAGCCTCCCCATGAAATAAGAAGCTAATTTGCCCAACTGCCATCTGTAAGAATTAGTCCCAGGGGGAAATGAATGGGGCCATTATTCCTCTGGCCCTCTTGGACATGTAATTCCTATGGCGGTGAAACAGTAGACAGCAAGAGGAAAAACCTAATACTTGTGTGACCGGCTTGCCATTGGCTGGCTGATCTTGGGTGTATCTTGTTCATGAAACGAGGAGTCGAGCAGACAGCTTAAGGGGTGATAGACTTCAGTGTCGAAAATGCTTCTTGAGGCACCGAGTAATTAAAGTGCCGTCCGGAATGGGGTGGGGGGATGAAGCTAAGAGGAGAGTTACAGGTTTGTTATTGATTTCCAAAGCTTCTCAGTGAGAGTGCTCCGAAGCGTGGAAAACCTTGGGCTGTGACAGCAAAGAGCTTTTTGCTCCAGTCTCTTGTCATTGCCATGTCTCTTTTTGTTGGGGGAACAAATAATGCCAAAAGGGAAGCAGCATGATGACCCCTTAATTCCTCTCTTTGTCTTAGTCTGCGTGAACTGTAAGACTCCAACTGGGAATGCCTGCCATTTCTTGGTCCTTATATAAAATGGACTGGCAGAAAACTTGATTGATGCTAAAATGGTAGGGCTGCAACGAAACAGCCCTTCTGTTTTCGTGGAAGAATTCTGTGACAATCGAACGGCTGCTGAAATTTGAATGGGAAGTTTGATTGACTGAAATTTTCAATCAGAATTCCAATTGGCTGTTTTGTGCATGCACAAAATGGTGGAGGCCTTAGCACTACCACCATTTTGCGTAGAGCCGCCACCATTTGTGCATGTGCAGAACAGCTGAAATTTTTTAACTACTTCAGGTGAACAGAAATCGGAAAAATTACCCCAGATTTTGTTCAGAACAATCAAACTGGTCGGATTAGTTGAAAACAGAATCTGGTCAGAACTGTACTTTCTCCCCTAATCCATGGCAAATATCGTGTTAACTGATTTTGCCCACTTTGAATCAGCTGTGATTGGCCTCTCCGTTCTGGCAGTGGCTAGGAGTGCTTTTCACCAGTAAGCCATTTGAGCTGTGTTGTCTCCACAGATGGCAATGGGGAAAATGCAGTGAACATGAGTGGGGTGGTTTGGAACAACGGTTCCATTTTCACTGACATTTCCGCAAAAACTGAACAGTTGCCTCGTATCATCACCAGAATTCCAGTTGTAATCTTTTCTGATTGGCATTCTGGTTGAAATAATAAAAAACCCCAAAGATTAAATTACTGCTTTGGTGTCGTGCACTGGTATCCTGTAGCCTTCCTCTGGGATCAATTCAAAATGTTGGTGTTCAAAATCCTGAAACACAGGCCACTTTCAGACCTCCCCACCCCCAGCAACCCCCTATGTCCCATCATGATCTCTACAGTCAGCAGAGAATGGTTTTTTGGTTGCATCTTCTGTGGTTCAGATATGAATGGTGAGAGTACGGCAAAAGCATTTTCAGTGTCTGCTTCCCAGATGTTGAACTCCCTTTCTGCTTGAGGTTTTCCAGAGCCCAAGCCTGTATGTTTTCCAGAAATGCTGTAACAATCTTTTACAGTAAAAACTGATGTGACCGTGGCCCGCTGTGGCCCTGGACCCACTGGAGTCTGGCACATCTGTTTACATGCTGCCAGATGTTGGCCCAGGACTGCCCCGGGATGCATCCCCTCGGTGGCTAGCCTGGGATGCATCCTCGGGGGAAACGTCCCAGAACACTACCTGGGCTACGGTCCACCTCCTCAGGCCAATGCGGACTTCCACATCTGTTCAGCCGTATCATACCCACCTTGGGGCAGGGGGCCACCCTAGCCAGTCACCATGGTGGGGGTTGGGGGGCAGGGCATGGGCACAGTCAGCTGCCCACACTTTTGTTTAGCTCCCCACCCTACAAGGGGTGTGTGGGTGGCAGGACGGCTCTACAGCCATGGGCACATTGATTCAGTGCCTCTCTGTGGCTCCGGCCATGCCGGCTGCGGTTTCCTTCCCAAGCCAGACTGGGGGACTGCTGAGCCACCTGTACGTCTGTTTTTACCCTTTGGTTAGGTTGACTTTTGGTAGCTGGTGATGGCTTAGGGATTAGGGTGTGGGATAATCTTTAACTGTCTCTTATTTTTTATTAAAGAAAATATTCATATATGTGCGTGTGTGGGGTGGGGGTGGTGGGTGGTGGGGTGTGGGTTGTTTAATAACCCATCATGAGACTGTGGCTTTTTGGGACAGGGTGAGATAAAAGTCTAAACAGATCTATAGATACATATCCAAGCTGAAGAATGTAGGAAGAGTCTGGCCAATGACCCATGTCTAGCAAATTGTCTCCAGTCGTGGCAGCTTTGGTTGCTTATGAGAAATGCACAACAGACCATTATGGAGTGATCCATTTCCTGGTGGACAACACTCCCAGCTTCCAACAGGCCGAGATCTCACCATTTATAAAAGAATAAATGGGTCACCATTTGGATAAATAAATCTCGTCTCCTCCCCTGGCCACTGTGATGAATAGCTACTTACGGACTCATCTTCTAAGCACTTACCCAGTCTTTTTTTTTTTTTTTTGAACCAATTTATTATTTTGGATTTCATATATTTAATTTCATCCTTTCGCACCATCCTTTGACCCGCTTTCCATCCTTTCGCAATTCTGGCACAGACCGTATAGGACTTTTACTGCATTCACGCCTGACGGCGGCACAGTGGCAGTGCTCCCGTGAACCAAAGATGCAGTGGGAGAAGGAGGCGGAGGCCAGAATTAGCACCAGGGCAAACGGTGTTTTGCCGCGACTTTGCTTGTAAATGACAGGGCTCAAAATCCAAATGTTGCGGCAAAACCCCGTTTGCACCGGCGCTAATTCCGGCCTCTGACTCCTTCCACCGCCATGTCTTTGGCTCGTGGGAGCACCACTGCTCCACTGCCGTCAGGTGTGAATGCAGTATCTATCTCCATCATTAGGTTCCCTCCTGAATAGGCATATATCAGGGACGTAGCTTCCATGGAGAGTGGGGGCTCAATTGAGCTGACCTGGAACTCAAGGAGGCCCCCTATAAGCAGCCTGAGCACCAACTGGACATTTCCAGTGGGTGGGTGGAATCGGGGGGAGGTGAGGTATTGGGGCCAGCACTCTGCATCATCCCACTCTGACAATTTCCTCTTGGCACTCAAGCTTGCAAAGGGGCGCCAACAAGAAGCAAGTTTTTAGTGTGGGCAGGGATGGAGTGGTGGCCCAACCAACTCTTAAAACGTTAATCTTGGTGGGATTGCTGCTACTTTGGGAGGGGGGATGGGGCAGTACCACAATGTTTGGTGGAGGGGAGGGGGGGAGTCCAAAGCTGACTTGGAGCTTTGGGAGTTCCACTGATTAGAAAGACCCATCCATCCTGTCCGTGTGTGTGTGTGTGTGGGGGGGGGAAGTATAATCGGGACATGAGCCTCCACCTGCCACCGGTGGCATGTTCTGTGGTAGGCCTTGGTCCATATGGCTCCACAACTGTGAGGCCCATTTTCTACATGTAGGTCTAACAGCTCTGCTAAATCTCTGAGGGAGGGAGGAGGAAAATATGTTGGGAAGCACAGACAGGCAGCGCTGTTGTTAGCAAGCTGTTTGAGGATGAGGTCATGTTCTGTGATGGTCCCACAAGAGACACATGACTTTGGGTCACAGGTTTGAGAGAAGCCATGTTGTTAAGGTGGTGGTTATAAAAATTAAAGTGCTCCGATCGTGTGCGCGAGTTTGCACGCATAAGTGGTTTCAACTGCAAAGTGGGGACCCAGTGTTTTCCATTTAAAATCTCAATGCTTTGCATGACTCCCTTACCAGTAAACTGTTGGCACAAGCTCAGCTGATCTGTTAAGTTTCTTCCATGCAGCTCACTGCTGTGTAATGGGAATGTGATGACGGGAAGCGGAGTCTTGTGGATTCTCACAGCAGAGGCTGCTATCGCCTCCCGTCCCTGGGCAGGGACGATGGCAACAACCTCGAACTATGAAAATGGACTACAGCACATTTTCCCCTGAGCAATGAGGTGCCCTCTCTTGGGTGCTGCTGCAGAGAGGCAAGATGAAGGGCGTGACAAAGGGAGGCGTAAAGTTTAATTTGTTTTCATACTTTTGGTGATATTTGATTTTTTATAGTAACGTTATTTCAGAGGTAGGATGGGATAGAAATTTAAAGAAGAGCTGAAACTTGTAGCTCATTTACTATATATGGGTACTACCCACTAGAGGGAGGGGATTTTGGTTTCAGATAGAACTGAAATGGTCTGAAAAAGGCTGTTTCAGTATTAAAACTGTAAACCGATTTTGTTTTCATTTTTTCATTTCAGTTCAATTTAATTTTGTATCCCGCAGACTACACCACAGGTGTCTTGTAGTGGCTTACACTCACAAATGAAATGCAATATAAATATATAATCTAAACAGTACATAATAGGGATGGGGATTTTGGTTTCGGATAAAACCGAAAGTACCCAAAAATGGCCATTTCGAATTAATCAAAAATTTCAGTTCTTTTTCGGTTTTGGTACTATTGAATCTTTCGTATTGATTTTTGTACTGGATTTTTAACATTGCGGTTTGTCCCCCGCTGAAAAACCGCAATGTTAAAAATCCGGTACAAAAATCAATGCAAAAGATCCGAAACCGAAAAAGAACCGAAATTCATGAGAATCGAAATTGACTGATACAAAAATTTTGCCCAGAGTCCCATCCCTAGTACATAATATAATAATACATAATCTAAACAATACATAATCTAAACATATATAAAATGTCAACCCAATAGCAGTCCACTTGAAAGAAAATATACAAACCCACTCCACCTCCTGCCCCAATCCCCACCCCAACTCATTCCCTGCTCGCACCCTCGTGCTGCACCCACCTCACACCCGGGTCTACCCTTGGGACCTCCCCCCTCCCTATCCCAGTCCCACCCATTTCACCCCACAACTCACATCTCCAAGAGGCTCTGCTACAAATGCCCGGGCCTACAGCCCTGCCAACAGCAGCAATATTTTTAAACTGGCCCAATGGAGCCAGCTTCCAATGGAAATCCCGGTTCTTTTTTGATTCTAGCATTTTGTTTTGTTTTTTCACTGATTTTTTTTTTCTGGTTTGTTCTCATTGACTTGGTTTGTGCTCAAGGGAGAAAATCCATTGAAGTCAGTGAGAAAAAAATGGGGGAGGGGGGGAGAAATCAATGGGAAAAAACTGAAACCAAAATTAGATCTGAAAATCAAGACCTGTAACTGAAAAATTGCGAGCCAAAGTTGGAGGATAGATAATACATATGCAGCCCTTCCTCTTGGGCCTGGGAGGAGGAGGGACACAGTAGCAGTGGTGGTAGCGATGAAGTGCGTGGTGACATGGGATGTCTCCTGAGGTCTCAACCTTAGGCCGAGGCCTAGTCCTGACAGTCAGCACTAGGGCTGAAACGAGATCTCACTATTCTTGAGAACCTCGTTGAGAACCGGGCTCTTGATGAGATTTTCCCAGTCAAGAACAAGCTGAGAATTGGTCGTTCTTGACACCATTTTTGTGAGAGTCTCGAAATGATTTTTAAAAATCACCGAGCATGTGCAAAATGGCTGCCAGAGCTGTTCTGAGTAAGCACAGCCCTTTTCCAAAAATGGCTCCAGCAGACCAGCTGCCCTTTTCCAAAATGGTGGTGACACCGCTGGTGCCATCTTTGGGAAAGGGCTGTGCATTCGAAGAACAGCCTCAGTGCCCATTTTGTGCATGAGCAGTGGTTTTAATGTTTGTTTTGAGAATCTTGTGAGAATCTCTTGCCGTTAACGAGATCTTCTTGAGATCTCATTAAGGGGTCTCGATTCTCATGTGATTCTCACAAGAATAAAATCAATTCGTTTCAGCCCTAGCACGTACGCAAGACCCTAGCAGGCTGCCACTACTGTTGCACCTCCCCACCTAGACCCATGTAAGCCCACACAATAGCCATTCTTTATATAGGGATGTGGTTTTGAACATAGTGGAGGGGTGGATTCTGACTAGAGGTGAAATGAGCAGCAAAATATCTGCTCATGCATCCCCCCACCCCCAAATTTCGAGAAGTTTGTAGTCGACCTAAACCAACATTAATCAAAACATTTGAGCAATATATTTTTAACAGTTTGGATTCGTCCGGTTTGTTAATTTCATCTGTTTCCAGTTTCCCATTTGTTTTCACTAGGAAGAATGAAAATGAGTGGTTAAAAATGAATGGTAAAACCTGGAAATGACCAAAGCAAATGAATCAAATTAATGAACCAAACCAGACAAATCAAATGAACTCGAATTGCAAAAATGAGTAATTGATCGAAGATCAGTCAGGTCATGTTCATTACTCGATTTGTTCATTTTGGGTTGGATCATTTGGATTTGATGGGTTTCCTCATTTTGGCAGGTACCTGTTTCAGCTCTAGTTTCCAACCTTGGCCTCTGGGTGTCGGCGAGGTGTGCCCAAGGAAAGTTGATCTCCCTCCGCATAGCTAGAGAAGGACAGAGCATAACTCCAGTGCTCTGACCCCTCTGATTCTACAATCCCAAGCCCTAGTTGTGTGGCAGCTATTGCCAAACTCATGGTGGCCTTCCCCACCTGGTTTCTAAAGCAGTTGGGGATACAGCGAGTGTGAGTGTGCAAGGTCCTGGCCATAAAACAAACCCTTTCCTGTTCTGCCACCATCGTTCCCAGCGGAATGAAAGCTGCCAAGAGCATTTGCCTCACAAATTGAATCTCCTCCTCCTCCTCCTGAGTGAGGTTGGTCATAATCAAAACATGCGCTTTGGGCCAGTCAAAACAGCAGAGCTGCTGATCCCAGCCGGGCCCCCCACCCTGCATTCCCAATCATGCCGTTGGCATCAGGCTCACTTCATAAGTCAAGACAAAGTTGCCCTTCTGGTC
This sequence comes from Sphenodon punctatus, assembly GCA_003113815.1. Lineage (NCBI taxonomy): Eukaryota > Metazoa > Chordata > Lepidosauria > Sphenodontia > Sphenodontidae > Sphenodon > Sphenodon punctatus. The sequence continues at coordinate 1,564,100 of QEPC01009911.1, read as the reverse complement.
TTTGGAACTCCCCCTGGACTTGCTGTGTCCAATTTCATGACCTTTATATTGACACCTGGCTGCTCTCTCTTTACCCTTCCTCCTCATCCCCTTCAAGTCCATCGCCAAGAGAAAAATTTCATACTAACAGATGTTTGCGCCACTTACATATCTTAGTGAATATGTTTGGACCTATGAATCTATGTAGTGTTCAGATCTTGCATGTGACAACATGTATCTCATTTCATGACATGTATAACGATGTTGTGTGTTTTTATATGTGACGTCTGCATGGCCCTGCCCCCCGCTCTGCTGAGCGTGGCCCCGCCAACCTCCATGATGGGCAAGCTTGGCTGCCTATGAGGCTGCTGCGCTCACCCAGACCAGCTCCGACCTCAGTCCGGAGTCTGGTAGAGCGAGCCATCACACATGATGGCCCTCTCTACCCTGGTCCGGGCATGGCTTCCCTGGGCAATGGCAGAGCTTAGCCCACACTGTGGCTTGTCACGAAGCCCAAATCACAGCACGGGCTAAACCCTGCCATGGTTCGGGGAGAGTCCTGATTCTGCCCGTAGAAACATTTGGCCGGCAGGATCAAACATGAGAGCGCCACAGGTGGCCATGTGGGTTAAAGCGTGGTGGTCATCGGGACTGCGGTATCGTCACATCTGAAAACACCCAATCTATGTGGTGGTCAGATCTTACGACATCTTGCAAGATTTACCTGAGCCTGTTAAAAACCGTGTTAGCAGAAGCAACATTCCAAACGGTAAGTGACGTTCTACTCCAGGGCATCTAGAAGAGCTGAGATGGGAGATCCCAAGTACAGGGGTTTAGTGAACTCATCCTCCAAAGTTGCTAGGAGGGCTGAGACCTGAGATCCTAGGAACAGGAAACAGTGAACTGGTCCTCCAGAGTTCTTCAAAGGGGAGAGACTTGAGATTAATTTGATTTCAATTTTTTTGTTTT